>JARYGA010055249.1:0-16000 GCA_030545235.1 Helianthus tuberosus
AACGCCCCGCCGCTATCCTTGAGTATTGTTAAGTTAAACATGTTAACCTCCCGCTAAACTTTTGGGATAGGCACTTTAATTGTGTAAGCATTGGTTTGCGCATGTAGAGTAACATCGTTTCGGCATAACTGTTAACTAGTATCATCTTATTCATGTTGGATATGAGCACATTTAAACATTTTATTCTACTATGCTATGTATCAAACTTGTATACTCGCCAACATATTTGTTGATCATTATTTTAATACATGTTGCAGGTTGATAGTCAAGATGTTGAAGAAACAAGATTAGGGTGGACTAGAAACTCACCTATGAAATAAATTATGTTTGAACAATTGTTTCATGTTTGATTTATTTGAAGATGTAAGACATTTTAGTATTTTATTATGAAATTTGAATTTAATTATATTGTCACAATAGTGTTATGATGCTTCGAGCGATTTGTTCGTCTCATCCCGATGTTTCCGCCATCGGTTGGGGTGTGACAGCTTGCCGGTCATTATTTCAGCGTCTTTAACAAACGAGGAAAAAAGACAGCTTCTTGAGGTTCTAAAGCTTCATAAGAAAGCCATGGCGTGGAAGATTATAGATATCAAAGGAATAAATCCTTCTTTTTGTACTCACAAAATTCTGATGGAGGACGATTACAAGCCTAGTGCGCAACATCAAAGGCGCTTGAATCCAAATATGCAAGACATGGTGAAGAAAAAAGTGATTAGGTTGTTAAATGTTGGGCTGATTTATCCTATATCTGATTCAGTTTGGGCAAGTCTAGTGCAAGTTGTGTCCAAGAAAGGTGGCATGACTGTAGTCCCAAACGATAGGAATGAACTTATTCCGACCTGTACCGTTACCGGATGGCGAGTTTACGTTGATTACCGCAAACTCAACGACGCCACCCGCAAGGACCACTTCCCGCTTCCATTCATCGATCAGATGTTGGAACGTCTGTCGAGGAAGTCATTTTTCTGTTTTCTGGAATAGTTCTCTGGTTATTTTCAGATTCCTATCGCTCCTGAGGACCAGGAGAAGACTACTTTCACATGTCCTTTCAGCACATTCGCCTACCGGCGTATGCCGTTTGGACAGTGTAATGCACCGGCTGTAAGGACTCTCAAAATTATCCTGAAACCTTACCCTACATCAAAAAATCAAGAAATACAAAATCTGGGTTCTCAGGCGGGCCGCGTAAGAGACAAGGGACATCTTACGCGGGCCGCGTCAAACCATGTTTGACCGGATAAGTGTTCCGGATCCACGTGGTGTCCAGCTGGCTAACCTACTCGTGACTGGTCAAAGCTACTCGTAGACTGGGCGGCCACGCGGGCCGCGTAAGTGTTAACCTTGGGTTTACGCGGGCCGCGTGAACCTTCAATTTCAGCTATAAATAGCTTGTCACTTGCACAATCCACTGGTGTCGATAAAAACTTTCAAAAACGAATTCGCATCATTCTGAAGTCAAAATTTCATATATAATTAGTGAGGTGCTGCTCCAATACCCGGTATTAACTCGATCGCTGCTACGATTCAATGTCCGATCGATTAAACTATCCAATGGATGTTTAAGTGTTGCCCACATTAGGGTTTATGCTTTGTCATTCGTTGTTAATTCAATGGATGTTTAAGTAGCGCACTTTGTCATTCGATGTGAGGGTTTGATCTCGTGAGTTATCGTAAATGCTGTATTAAGTTACTAACCGAGTTGTGTGCATGTTATTAAATTTAGGTTAAAAGGCTAATCAGTAGGCTAGGCTCTGCTCAAATTAAATCTGCAATGTGAGTCATTCTCTTTTTATCAAATTACTTTCAAAATCATGTTTATTTTCAAAGGTTATAATTACAGTGATTAAGTATATGTAATCACCAAAGTTACAGTCGGTATATGGGGTTTTGTATACATTACTTGATAATCTTCACCATTGGGGCAGCCAAGGGGTGATATGACCATAATCACAGACACCATTGGACAATGAGAGGGCCAATGGGTCGAGTGATAAAATACCGTGGGTAGTTGGTTTGATATCTGGAAACATTGTAATCTCTCTTAATACTGTAAATTATAACAAATGAGTCGTTTTCATAAAAAGAATGATTCACTCAGTATTTCCCGCTGACAAAACCTTTTTCAAATATGTTTCAGGTGATCTATTGTGAACCAAGGAAAGTGTCGCGAAGCACTACAAGCTTAAGGAAGTGGCTCAATATAAAATAAAGAAACATGTTTTGTAAAATAAAAGATTTCTTCGTGAAATCTTATGATTGTAAATTATCGGGATTTTATCCCGAGTTGTGAAATAAAATAATCGGGAAATTTGAGTTTTTAAAAGATCCTGAAGAAAACTTCCGCTGTTAAATAAATACCACGGGATTTCTGTCCCGCGGCTCCTGAAACGGATCAAACCGGGTCGGGGGCCGTGACACCGGCTACATTCCAGCACTGCATGGTAGCCATTTTCCACGATATGATTGAAGACACCATGGAGTTTTAGATAAGTTTAGTAAACAACTCATTCACTTATCCTTTTACCGGTAAATCAATGACAAAGATTTGGTACTCAGCTCCGCCCGGTTCCATGGATCGATATCTGGTTCTTACCCATACTTTGCTACATATATGACATGATACACTTGTCCTTTTGTGTGTGTTTTAATGTTAAGGTATAAATCATTTTTATAAATATTAAAACCAAGTTCGTGTGTAAATTCACTGTAAAAACCTGTGTACATAGACACGCACCAATACTTTTGGTGTTAATCCGAATCGGCTTAACCCTTTCCTTGCGACTCAATGCATCGGCAACCACATTTTCCTTGCCAAGATGATAGCGAATTTCGCAATCATAGTCATTCAAAGTTTCCATCCAGCAGGGTTGTCGCATATTCAATTCCTTTTGGTTACAGATGTTGAAGACTTTTATGATCAGTGTATATGATACACTTTGTGCCATATAAGTAATGTCTCCACAACTTAAGTGAAAATACGATGGCACCCAACTCTAAATCATGGGTAGTGTAATTCCTGTCGTGCACTTTTAGTTGTTGTGATGCATAAGCAATCACTTTACCTCTCTGCATAAGCACACAGCCCATGCATGTATGTGAGACATCACAATGCACAACAAAATCCTCAATACCCTTAGGTAGAGTTAGAACTGGAGCCTTGCTCAGCTTGTGCTTTAGAATCTCAAAGGATTCTTACTGCTTGGGACCCCAGTCAAACTTGACATTTTTGCGGGTCAGGGTAGTCAAAGGAGTGCCTATTCTTGAGAAGTTCTCAATGAATCTTCTATAATATCCAACCAATCCTAAGAAGCTACGTATCTTAGATGGTGTCTCCGGTGCTTCCCAATTCATGATGGCTTCTATCTTAGCGGAATCCATCTGGATACCACGCTCACTAATCATATGTCCTAGAAATTGGACTTCTCTAAGCCAGAATTCGCACTTAGAGAACTTAGCATAAAGCTTCTCCTGCTTTAGGAACTCTAGAATGCACCGAAGATGCTTCTCGTGATCTGTGTGCGTCCTTATATACCTACAAAGTACGTCACTAACTGAAATAGAAAACAATGCTATTGATCAAACCGTTAGATAACTAAAACCATATCCATTATTTAAACAAAAACAAACGCACACTAAAATGTTTTAAAACAAACAGTTGGCTTTAAAAACCAAAATAAAATATAGACTACTAAATAGAAACTAAGATAAAACACCAGTATCTCCGAATGGTGCGCTCCACCTCTACCTAATCCTCCTCGTCATCATCGTCGTGGCGGCGTGCTCCAGATGAACCCGCTCCATGGTCGCCCGGGTTCCCGAATGGGAACTGTGGATGATCTCCAAAGTAGTTTGGGTAGGCGTTGTGGAGCCCCCCGAAGATGTAAGAAAATCCCGCATGCATCTCATCTCTCATCATGGTTTGAGTTACCTGCATGTCATGAAAATGCCCGTAGAACTCTGGGTACGAAGGGATGCCAAGAGACCAATCTTGTTACGGTTGATAACCGTACTGGTGCTGAGGTTCTGGTGGCGGTCCTAAAAATCCTCCCTCATGTTGTTCCTCGTGGACCTCTTCTTCTTCATGAACCATGTGGGCATCTTCGTCCTGTGGTGGTGGTGGTAGTGGATCCCAAATTTCTCCATTAAGGCCCCTCAATCGCGGGCCATCTTGGGTGTCCACTACTAAACCCATCGCTTTCAAGGACCGAAGGTCCACTTCTCCCCCTGCATGAACCTGTATAAGACCGTCTACTACATCATCTGACATGATCCCAAGGGTATAGGCTAGTTGAGTCACATACTTTCCCCCGCGGATCTCGCTACTTGTGGACCTCCCCGCACTGTTTAAGAAAAAATCAGCCATTCGTGCGGCCATGTTCGCATGCACTCCATTCACAATAGAATATAAAAAAGTACATCCAGAGTGGAACAGTTTCCAGAACTGTCCATGCGTCCACAGATCGTGTGGCTCATAACCTAATGAAGGACCCTCAGAAGCGGGTCACGAAGCCTTGAAGCTTTAGCCCTCCTAGCCTCATATGGTGGCCCGTCTGCCACCTCCGCCCAAAAGTTGGCTCTTTCTTAGTAATTGCTAAATTTGTATATGTTGGTAAAAAGTTCGGAGTTGATATCCTGATTAGTGTAAATTCCTAGCTTTCTCATAAGCTTTGCAACTGACCATCTATGTCATTTCCCACCTAATCTGAACTCTACCATATTTGTATGTTTAAAATCTGGATTATCGCTTCTCGGTTTATCGTATGCATAGGAAGCGAAAAATTCCAATGTGAGTTCAAGGTACATGGGCTGTTGAATGCTGCAGCGCTGAAATGTAGCCGGTACATTTCAGCGTGTTAATGAGTAGTATGTACAGGTAAACGAAACACAGACGTACATGTTATGAGAGAAATATTTGGTTTAGTGACCCGCAACACGGATAAGACAAAAACTAGTTTAATACAAAACTAGTTATGATTTTGCTTTATATAAGGTGTTTTTAATATATTTTAATTTAATTGCTTTATATAAGGTGTTTTGAATACATTTTGGAGGGTGTTTGAGATTACGTTTTGAAGTGATTATTTGATTATTGCGTTTGTAAAACATAAATAACCTAAAAAAGTGTTTGGATGAAAAAGTAATTATATGCCTCCAAAACGCAGTTTTGGATAAGCATGTACCTACATGATTTTTTCAAAACGCAGTTTTGAAAACACAAAATCTATTTTGAAAACGCATAATCTATTTTGAAAACACAACACCAAACATCCCTTAGTTAAATTTAAATATATTGAATTCTCTTAAGAGAAACTAGTTAAGGTTTGTACTTGTATAATCGTTAAAATTGTCTTTTTATAATGGCAAAATTTAAAATCAAAACTAGTTAAGATTTTGCTCTATATAAGGTGTTTTGAATATATTTTAAGAGTTAAGTTCACGTACAAAGTGTCTTATCGTACAAAACATACGAAATGCATGAAAAAGCCAAAAAAACGCGGTGTCATTTTCGTAATTATTTACTCATAGAGTAGTTATCAAAATCACTCTACAAATGATCCTGTTGAGTAATTTTGATCTTGTAAAGTAATTTTGTAAAATGTTCTTGTAGGGTAATTTTGATCTTGTAAAGTAATTTTGTAGAGTATCATAATTACTCTACAAATGATCTTGTATGGTAATTTTGATCTTGTAAGTAAATTTGTAGAGTATCATAATTACTCTATAAATGATTTTGTAGAGTAATTTTGAATTGTATGTTGTTTGATAAACATTGTAGTGTAATTTTGATACACTTGTAGAGTAATTTTGATACACTTGTAAAGTAATTTTGATAATTACTAATAATTACGAAAATGTCACCGCGTTTTTTCAGCAAAACCTTCAGTTCGTACGTTTTATACGTTAAAGTTATTTGTATTTAATCTTTTTTCTATATTTTAATTCTCTTAAGAGAAACTATTCATCAAGGTACTTTTTTTAAATATATATTGAATTCTTTTAAGAGAAACTAGTTAAGGTTTGTACTTTTTTTAAATATATTTAATTCTCTTAAGAGAAACTAATACTAAAAACATATAATGTTCGTTTAAAGGTAAATAAAGTTAGTTATCAAAATACAATGCTTTTAAACCGAACGTATCATCGAAGTTGTTGTTTTACCGATCCTTTGGTGTGACCAGTTTTAAAAACCAAATAACGTCATATACTATTGATTTAAAATAATATATGGAGCTAATTTGTCTTTTGAAATGTTTTACATAATCCGAAGCTTGAAGTAAACAAAATATGTCTAAAATAGTAATTGTATTAGAAAAAAGGTAAAAAAAAAAAAAAAAAATGCGCTCTAGCTATTAATCTGATCCACCGATTTAACCGTTAAGATCTGTAATCAGTCATCTCAATAAAAATAAGGTTCAATAGCACACAATCAAAACAGTTGTATATGTAGTACCTACCTACCTACTTGAACGATTAGATTAATCCGGTTTCGGAAACATTACCCATGTCCCAAACACATGTTATACTAAAAACAAGTTACTATTTTTTGTGAAGTTTGATTTGTATTTCTCTAAAATTGTTTGAGGCTGTTTCACAACTCCTGAATGGGTAAATGTTAAACCAGTAAAATGTTTGAACCATTAAATGCTGAATCAGTAATGATCTAAACCATTAAGAGCCAGACTAAAGCTTAACCATTCAGAGGCTAATGCCTAATCAATTCATATAAGAAGTCTTAAGCATTCAAGCTTAGACCACCCGTAGTGGGAGGTTTTTGGGCGTTTTCCCCCAAAAAATACGCCCCCCACGCCCCATGACCGCCCCTGGGCGTTTTTTACAAAAAATTTGCCCGGAGCGTTCTTTTTTCCACGTCTTTCTTCATTTCTTTTGGCTAATCACAGGTAGTATTTGAAGGTTTGTCCAATATATTTTTTTGATGTTTTCTATTTAATTTTATTTACACCCTTTTTTAACATAATACCCCACAAATGCCCACATCTCTACTACACCCATTTTAGAAAAACGCCCCATAATGCCACATGGACTGCCACATGGCGAACAACGCCCATGGGTGGGGGCATTATTCATGTGTACAACTACACATGGTCTTAGTATAATTCTTAACCAGTTAGAGGCAAATGTCTAAACCAATTAGACACCTGCTCGCAAAACAATCAGTCTGAACAATTAAGGCTGGAGGGTGTGGGGGCGCCACCCAAGCCAGTTGGGCATCTATAGCGCCCCAAGGCGCTATCGGACCACACCGTGGGCGCTATGGCGGGGCACCATTGATGGCTCGCCAAGATTATAACGGGCATTATTCGCGTGGACCGAGGAGCATTTAACATATTGACCGTTGAAAACGGTCATAATTTAAAAAAAAAACATTTACTTTCCATTTTTTTTACAAATTAACACTATAAATGCCCACAATTCTTTAACATCTTCATCTCATTCATCTCACTTTCTCCCTCACTTTTTATACCATTCCCTTCATATTTTTAAAAAACTTTCAACAATGTTTCCCAACAATCCCAACAACCCATGGGACCCGACCAATCCGTTTTGGCAACATACGCAAAAAAACGAGCAAGAGGACCGCTATCGCCGAGACCCGCGTACGGGTGAGGTTGGATATTATCCAATGCCACCAACCACCCCTACTTCTCATCCCGCCACTCAACCGATGCCCCCATATTTCGGGTATTATTCTCAACCCCCTTTTTTTCCCCAATCATGCCCCAAAACATACCCGATACCCAAGATACAAGCGAAACCGAATACGTTCCCGAAACCTAAGTCGAATCCTCTTCTATAAAAAAAAGTCATAAAAAGAAGGATGAGACCGAAAAACGTGCCCCTAAGAAGGTAGAATTTTGGTTGCCTAAGGAAGAGTTCGAGTTGGCAAAAGCATGGCTCGACGTGTCGGAGGACGAGATTGTTGGTAAATATTTTTTATGCTTTTGTAAATAATATTTTTTATGCTTTTGTAAATAATTTTTTTATAGGAGACGACCAAGGCATAAAGGTATTTTGGGGTCGTATACGCGAGAAGTTTTTCGCCGCAATGGGTCGTGGCGTGTATCGAACCCCCGATTCTTTTTCGGGAAAGTGGGGGGCTATGAGGACGAAGGTTAGCAACTTCAACAACATATACAATAATCTCGTCAATAATACTCGAAGGAAAAGTGGTGCGAGTGACGTCGACGTCATGACACAAGCCCACAACGACTATAGACTGCACCATGGGCATATGTTTACGTTGGTAACCACATGAGAGCTTCTTCGCAAATCTCTAAAGTGGCATCTTGTGCCACCGTTCGACCCAACCCTCTCTAGATCCAAAGGGTCCAAATCGACATCCACCAGCGAACCATCTGGGTCCGATGCTCGTACAGTAATTAATCTAAACGAGGATGCTGACGAGTTTGAAGAACCACAAGAGCTGCCTCGTCCAACTGGTAGGGATAAAAGTAAAGGCACGTGAAAAGTCTACTACATCAGATGGCCCGTCAAAGATGAGCGAGTTCGAGGCAGGTCTCAAGCAAATAATCTCCATTAGGGAAAAGGACCAACAAATGATAATGGAGAAACAAATCCAAAGAGACATGGACTTTCTCGCAAAGGATGTGTCACATCTACCAGAGGAGGACCGAGTCATTTTGGAGGCTCGTAAGGCACAAATTCGGGCCAAATATATGTAGTTTTTTTTCTAGTATGTTGTGTTTTTTTAAGTATGTTGTCTTTTTTTTCTAGTATGTTATGTTTTTTTTATGACTTTGTAGTGTTTTTTTTAATGAACTTATGTTTTTTTTTAATTTTCTAGTTATTAAAATTGCCATTTAATTTAAAAAAATAAATATTTAAATAAATAAATAATTAGTTAATCATGACGGGGGGTTTCATCCTCACCCTCCAAATTAAAGGGGGGCATGATAAAGCTCATATGCGACATAGCGCTGACGTGGATCCTAGTTAGGTGATCCGTAGTGGGGCGCTATGCCCGGAGATGGCGTCATCAAAACGCCCGACAAACCAAAACTAGGGGCGCTATAAATGAAAAAAAGGGGTGTGGCGCGAGAATTATAGCGGCATGATTATTTGGATTATTTAATATTTGACCGTTAATCAACGGTCATATTCTTAAAAAAAAATCAATTTTTTTATTTTCACACTATAAATAACTCCCTCCTCTTCCATTTTTTTTTACAATTCATATTCAAATATTCTCTCATTCTCTATATATTTTTTAAAAAGTGTTGAAGCTACTCCCACCCTAGTAAAAAAAAAATGGGTTCCCCGTCGGAAGACTCCTTCACCGATATTTACCGAAGATTTTTTTCACCCGAAGAAGACGCGGAGGAGGAAGAAGCGGTTACGAGTGCATGTACTTTTGTGATACAAACATTTGAGCACGTTCGGCCTAGTCCCCCTCCACGACCCATCTTGCGGCGCACCTATATCTTGCGAGATCGTGAAGCCGCGAACGAGCGTTTGATGAAATACTATTTTGATGCTACACCGGTTCACGGACCCAATGTTTTTAGACGGCGTTTTCGGATGAGCCAAAGGTTATTTTTGCGCATTAATAATGATTTGGAAAATAAGTATGATTTCTTTAAGCAAAGAATGGACGCGCGAGGATATTTAGGCTTCACCTCAATTCAAAAGGTCGCATCCGCCTTACGCATATTATCATACGGAAACACGTGTACTTGAAGATGGCGGAGAAAACAACCCGAGATTGCTTGGAACATTTTTGCTATGGTATTTTTTATTGACTTTTATTTATTTACTTTTATATATTTATTTTTTAGTAGCTTACTAGTAAAACTTTCATATATTAAATTATATTTTAGGTATATGCCAGTTATATGGAAAACGTTATTTGAGAAATCCCACTTGGAACGACCTTCAACAAATATATGAGGTGCATCTAGAAAAGCATGGAATACCTGGCATGATTGGTAGCTTGGATTGTCGTCAATGGCGTTGGTATAATTGTCCAACCGCATGGCGAGGTCAACATACACGGGGTGATAAAAAAGGGCCAACTTTGGTATTACAAGCTGTTGCGTCATACGACCTTTGGGTTTGGTCGGCCTTCTTTGGTGTAGCCGGGTGTTTTAACGATATTAATACGTTAGAGGCTTCACCATTATTAGAGAGCTACATTTCTGGAACTATACCAAAGGCCGGTTTTCATGCGAACGGGAACAACTACGAGCATGGCTACTATTTGGGCGATGGTATATACCCGGAGTATTCGATTATTGTTAAAACGTCTTCTGAAACGTTCGATGAAAAAAGAAAGTATTTTAAAAAAATACAAGAGTCTTCGAGAAAGGATATCGAGAGGTGTTTTGGGGTTCTACAACAACGATGGCATTTTATCAGAAATCCTTGTCGCATGTGGCATAAGGATAGAATACGAATGACCATGTATGCTTGCATCATTTTGCATAATATGATCATTGAGGATGATGGAAGAGCGATATGCCAAAACTATATTCCGGAAGATTTAGTCGAAGGAACCCAAGCAACAATGGAAGAGAGACTCGCAAATGCTCAACTATTGCGATCTAAGGAAATACATAACACGTTGAAGGCGGATTTGGTTGAGCATGTTTGGGCGATTCGCCCAATTCGATACAACAGTGACGACGAAGAAGATTCCGAGGAAGAATAGGTTGAGGAATTCGAAGACGGGAACTTTGAAGACGTAGGTTTAGATGCTGGAGAAAACGAAGAGGAAGAAGGAGAGAACGAAAATGAAGCCGAAGAATAAATATATTTTTTAGGTGTAACTTTTTTTTTCTTTAACGTTTTTTATTTTATTTTAATGTATTGTTTTTTATTTAATGCAATGTTTTTTTTAATTTTATAAAACTTAGAAATTAATTAAAAAATGAAAATTAAATTAATTGAGTAATGACGACAAAGGGGCTTTATGACTACGGCCTCAACATGTCGCATAACGCCCCCAAAAGGGCCTTATGACTACGGATGACCTTAGCATGATAAAGCCCCAATGGGCTCTAACCATACCCTATAACCTAGGTGTTGCATCAGAAAAAATTCTGAGCCATTAACAGCTAAAACAAAAAAAAAAAAAAAAAAAAAAAACTCTTTAGGTTGTGGGGTATGGGGCTTGGGTTGGCTGAAAACGCCCAAGCCACCACCCCGGGGGCTTGGGTTGGGGTGTGGGTTTGGGTGTGGCCCCATTGGCGTGGGTTTGAAGCCGGGCGTGGGGCGGGCTAGCAAGGTGACATGGCGGACTCTCAATGGTCAAACCAAACTCATTGCCCCAACCCAAGCCCCACCATACCCCATGGGCGTGAGTTTGGATGGTGGGGGGCTCTCATTCCACGTGTCAACAAATGTCCCAACCCAAACCAATCCAAGCCCCAACGTACCCCACGGCCTTAGTTTTTTTTAAAGAAATATTTATGATTCAAAAATAAATTGTTGTTAATGTTATGCTATATAGCTTCACCACCTTCCCATTCTCTCTCATCTCTTTCCCTTTTTCTGCTTCTTTTGTTGCTTTTCTCTGCATCACAAATCTCTCTCACACCATCCTCAAGTCTCATCATCTCCCAATTTCCTTAATCATTTCCTCTGTTCTTCACTTGAACCATCAATTCACTTCTCATTGGGATCTGATCCAATTCAACCATTATATAATAACAATAACAATAATAATATAATCCCACCACATTTTCACCAAATCCAATGCCATTTTAATCATCTTTCTCATCTGGGTTTCCATTTTATCCCCTAAAGATTCATAAACCTTCAATCTTGCTCTGTTTTTTCCACCATGGACAGAGATTTCTTCCTTAATTCAGGCCTCCATTTCCTTAATTGTCCACCAGATCAATCACATGTTGATAGATTCAATACTTTTGACTCTAATTTGACCTCAATTGTCTCTTCCCCTGTTTCCCCTGTTACTCTGACTCCAGCAACACCGGCAATTCGGTATACTACACCATTGAATTGGCCCATAGTAGACAGTTTAATGAGAGAAAACACACCCAATTTGCAAAATTCGGCCCCGTTCGGGCCGAATTTGCCATCGCTAGCCGCGGATCCTGGTTTCGCCGAACGGGCTGCGAAGTTTTCGTGTTTTGGTAGTAGGAGTTTTAATGGTAGGACTAGTCAAATGGGTTTGAATTCTAATTCAAATTTAAACAACCCTGATTTGCAGTATAGATCTAGTGTTTCCCCTTTAGCGGGTAAGGCGAAAATGCCCCGTGTTTCGAGTAGTCCTTTATTGAAAATTGATGGATCTGTAATGGGGATTGTTGATAACAAGAATGTAATCAAAACCCATATGGCGAATGGGTCAGGTGGTCCGGGATGCGATCATAAAACCGATTCGAATGAAGAATCCTCTGTTTCGGAGCAGATGGAAACAGGGTTGAAGAATCCGAATAATTCGGGTTCAAGAAAGAGAAAAGGTGGAGCTTCTAAAGGAAAAGCTAAAGAAATTGCATCAGCCGTTGTTAAGGTAACAATAATTAAACAAAATTAGTTTATATTTAATAAGTTATTTGATTAAAAAAGGTTTTATTGTTGGATCAGGAAGAAAATGATGATATGGATGCAAAAAAACAGAGGAAAACAGAGGAGGATAAAAATGGTGAAATAGAGAAGAAATCAAAGGCTCCTGAACCACTAAAAGATTACATTCATGTTAGAGCAAGAAGGGGTCAAGCTACTGATAGTCATAGCCTAGCAGAAAGAGTGAGCTTCTATAACAAAAAAATAAATAAAAAAAATAAAAATGCCAATTGTATTCAAAGTCAAGATTTTGAATTTCACTATGATCTTGTCATTTTCAGGTTAGAAGAGAGAAAATTAGTGAAAGAATGAAGCTTCTTCAAGATCTTGTTCCTGGGTGCAACAAGGTATAATATTTTAATTTAAATTTAAAACATACATTTTATAAAATGGTTACGTTAAAGTTTAACGTGTCCCCTTTGGTCGTATCTGTAAGTTGTCAAATTATTAATATTCTCGCTTTTCGCAATAAATCACAATCAAAATATGTAAATATGTTTTAGGTGACAGGAAAAGCACTTATGCTAGATGAAATCATCAATTATGTTCAATCATTGCAACATCAAGTTGAGGTAAAAAAAAATTTACAAAAAACACATAACTTCACATTTTTATAAAAAATATGGACTAATTTCATCTTCTTGATCTTCAGTTTCTTTCAATGAAATTAGCAACAGTGAATCCACGACAAGATTTGGATATGAACAGTCACATCTCCAAAGATGTAAGTCAACCCCCTCTCTCTCTCTAAAACTCTCTCTTTCTCTCTCTAAATCTCTACAAATTTTAATTACCTTTTGTGGGTATGTCCTCAAAATTGCAGATAAACCAGACCAATGGGAATTTGTCTCAACAATTATACCCAATGGAACCATCTACATCAGATTATTATCAACAAAACCCACAAGTACTTTTTATTGGGTCTACTCCGATCACTCACTCTCCGGTGGACCCGTTACCCCCTGTTCATGGATTCACCGAAACATTTTCACAGGTAAATAAATAATAATTCACAAATAAATCCAAACTTTATGTTAACATCACACTCAAATATTTTCCTTTCATAATTAAAAAAAAAAAAAAGAAATATGTAGTTTTGTTAAAAAAAGAGTTAATTGCCCGGATGGTCCCTGTGGTTTCACGTTTAGTCCCCACCTTTCGGAAATAGCATGTATGCTCCCTATAGTTTGTCATTTTGTTACTCGGATAGTCCCTGACATTTACTCAGGGGACTATCCGAGTAATAAAATGCAAACCATAGGGAGCATAACTGCTATTTCTAAACTAACTGACATCTACTCAGGGGACTATCAGAGTAACAAAATAAAAAACCATAGGGAGCATACCTGTTATTTTCAAAACATGGGGACTAAACGTGAAACCACAGGGACCATCCAGGCAATTAACTCTAAAACAAACTATCGTCGTTTTAGTATGGAACAAAATTGTATTCGAGACAAAGTATTTTTTGGGTATTACGAGTACTAGTACCGTGTTGTTACCATGATGAACATAACTGATACCTACCAAACATCGGTACTGAAATAGATAAAATTCGTTATCTATACGGGTATTTTTTTTATTGTTTCGATCGATGTAAAACACATGTTAGTATTTTTTAGACTGGATTTCTTTTTTGATTTGCTATAGCGGGTGCTGATACAATAATAACTAACTGAATTCCTATCGCATCACGCAGGGAATATTGCTAATTTAGTTAATTAATAACCCATGATCCAATTTTTTTTTTTTTTAGTTTGCTGGATTTGAAGGGGATGATCTTAACAGCATTGTGAAGATGGGTTTTGGAGAAAATCTTGATCAGACGACGGAGATGAAGATTGAGCTTTGATCAGTGGTGGATCAGTGGTTGATGTAAATACAAGAGGAGAGTACTTTCAGTTTATATTTGGGTAATTAAAGTATTATTTTGCTAATTCATCCACTTTTAGGTCTAATTCTTTTTTAATCATTTGGTTACTTTCTTGTAATATGTGTTGTATAATAGAGAGGTTGTGTGCAGTGGAAGGTTAAAATTTAAATAATTCTAGATTTGTAATATATATTTTTAAATATATAGAAATTGAAGGCAGAATTTACATTCATTTATTTTGAATTCTTATTTACTTTTCGGCATTTTATATATAAATATTTAACATGTTAAATATATATATCTTAAAAATTCAATTTAAAATGCTAAAAGTTATTTTTTTCCAAAAAAAAAATTCTAAGTTTTTGCATATAAAAATGTGTAGAAGCTATTCCAATAAAAAAACACTTTTAAATATTTTTTTACCATTTTTTAAGAATCTTTTTTTTTTGTTTTTTGAATATTTTATTAAAGTGGCTTCTACATGTATTTATATACAAAAGCTCTGAAAAAAATTCAGAAAATTGAATTTGAACATGTTAAATGTATGGTTCCCCACTTTTTAGTATTCCGCAATGAACTCTCCCATATATATAGGGGAAGATTCAAATGAAAACCACTAGTAATAATGAAAACTCGAAAACTAACTAAAAAAGGCAAAAAAACATACCAAATTTTTTTTTGCATACCAATTTTCGCCATTTTTTATATATAAAAAAAATCAAAAAAAATAAAAAATAAAAATTTTGTAGTGCACATGTGTAATACTACACATGTGTATGTGTACTACACATGTGTGCTACAATTTTTTTTTTGAAAAAAAGTTTTTTTATATAAAAAAACCTGCGATTTTTATAAAAAAAAATTTGGTGTGTTTTTAGGCTTTTTTTAGTTGGTTTTAAAGTTTTCACAATAAAAGTGGTTTTCATTTGAACCATCCCATATATATATATATATAGGGTTAGGATTTAGAGAAAACGCCTAAAAGTGTGAGAACGGTTATGGACAGTCAGATCAAAACAATCTATGGACTAGATGACGCGGTGGCGTTTCGTAAATAACATCACTTTTATTAATCTGGTGCGCCTTATTAAGGGGAAAAGGGTCTTTTGACTTCTCTACACAAAACGCCAAACCCACGCTATTAAAATCCAGCCTTAACACACATAGCACACTTCATCATAAAATAAACGTCATTAGATATAAAACGCCAAACTTTGTTTTTAACTGATAAAGCTGAACAAACAGTACTGAAACGACGAAACTTAATAACTAACATTTACTGTAATAAAAATCGCGCCTGAAATACACGCCAAAAACTTCCTATATAAACAAACTCTCAGAACTACTAAAATCCACACCAAAACCCCAAAACCCCAAAACCTATATTTCCTCTATACCATTCATCTTAGAAACGCTAAAAACACCAAAATATCAAAGATTCCAATCCATGTTTCTTTGATATACACTATTTTCTCAATAAACTTTCGCTCTATGTAATGAGCAAGATCCTCAATATAAACGCCAAAACATACAAAAACCACAAACAATAAAAAACGC
>JARYGA010055250.1:0-45509 GCA_030545235.1 Helianthus tuberosus
TCGGTCTATGGTCTCAAACGTATCAAAAGTTGCAAGTTCTACAATACATGACTAATGGTCAACTCAAACAAAGAAACATAAATATGTAATTCTATGATGTAAAAGTGGCTCAAAACCTCACATATATAAAGGGTATGGTATGTGACATGCATGATGTGCTAGTTTCTTAGGCGGATTATTCCCAAATAACCACCCGCAAAATACACGTCATGCTATTAATTCGAACTTGACCATGACAAAAGACCAAATGGGTTGTGTCATCCCTCGTTGACTTAGTTACTTGTGCTTTTAAGATCGCTTCAAACAAAGACATTTTTGAAAATTTTCCCCATTCCCACACTTGAGGTAAACATTGTCCTCAATGTGTAGTGTTTAAATGAACGGGTCAAAAATCGAAAAACTTTTACTACTCCCCAATCCCCACACATGAGGTAAACATTGTCCTCAATGTGTAGGAACTAGAGTTTTTAAATCGCACAAGGGATCTGACACGGCTAACCTCCCCAACATTTCACCCTGGAAAAATAAAATACAAAATACAATCCACTTATTTGCTAACTAAAAATCAAAAATAAAAAGAAACGTATGCACCTGATTTTTGAGCTCATTCCTCGTGTGATGTTCTTCTCTTCAAGAAAGTGGTCGTCCCACGAACATAATGTACCTACAAATCTTAACCCTTGTGTAGAAGCATGCTTCTCACAACCATTAAAATTTATTAGCTGCCTAGTTCTACCACTTTTATGAAAATATTACCATGTCATAAATTAATTTACTTTGATTTATGTGGAAAAATAATTTGCAACAACAACAAACCTAACTCACTTTCGTAGGAATCACGGTTGCATTTAGCGTATGCAACAAGCCCTTTTTAACCCCCCAATAGCTTGGGATGACGAGTAGGTCTCGTGAGGGTTATATAGGGAACACACCCACAACGTTCATTTAACTAAGAAAATAAAATAAAACGAAAATAATACAAACTCTACAACAATCATACCTGATTTGCCTCTCATGGTAGTCGAAGTGCACATTCGCCTACCGAGTTTCCAACATACGCTCGGTAGTTGGCATGCCGGATCCATTCTCTTTTTATTTTACACGGCATGCCTATTAAACTACTTTGGGGTCGTTTCTGACGAATTGTCCAATTTCTTGCAAGGCCACCCTTCGAATCCTTATACCCGAATCCGCATCCCCAACTTTGTTGATTGGAGTGATAAGTTTGGGAGAAAGAGAGATATGACTTTGAGCTTCTTTTGACTCTGACCCGTCTTGCGATGTTACGTCTTCTGCTCGGTTCAAACATTCAATTACTTGCTCCGGAAGTTCCATAACCTCTTCCACCACATCACCATCCACCATTGTACCATTAGCCAAAACCTCCCGTTCGCATTTAATTTGGGCTATTTCCTCGGTTAGTTGACCAACCTGAATAACCAAAGCCTCAAATGATTTGTCCCTCAGCTCGTCTTTCTTTTTCATTTCTATCATCATGTCCATGATTGCATCGAGCTTAGAGTGTAATGAATCTTGAGGCTTCACGTATGTCGGCTGAGGGGAGTCATGATAATATTCATCATACTCCTCCTGGTAACTTGGAAAATGTGGCAAGTCGGGTTCATAGTTGTTGTAACCCCGCTCTTGCTCATAATGGTAATCAATCTCCGAATAGTAGTAGTCTTGATAAGTTGGTGGTGGTGGTGGTCTAGCGTATGGATAATGTAAGGATGGACCACATAAATCTTCATAATCCGCCCTCCTATATTCCTACAATCCGCTGAGGTAGTCTTCCCGATCCTTGTAGGCTTGAACTTTTTCATAGAAAACAGAGCAATCCTCTAAATAATGCTCCCCGCTTCCGCAACACTCACACAGATCATCATCTACCCAATTCATATTGAAAGATGATACCTGCAAAATATGTACCTGCACAAACAAGCTCGACCGCCCAAAGTAAAATCTCAAAAGTACAAGAAAGAAAAACTAAACTAAAATTGAAGAAGCAATGAAATACTAAGCGCACTAGCTCCCCGGCAACGTCGCCATTTTTTGACGTGACCGTGTCGTCTCGATCAGTCAAAAACCCAATTAAACCTAGGTAGCTAGGGCAAGTCGGGTATCGAATCCACGAAGAGCATGTGGTCAGTATCGCACGACCAGTTCGACTAGTTAGACTATTTACAAAAATGTACAATGTGATTATGAAGCTTGCTAATTTTTTATAATTTTATTTGGTTGGAAAATAAATCGGCAAATTGATATTATTTAAAACAACTATTTACCAACTAAGATTGCAAACTATATTATTTAACTGAAAACAAGAATTAGAGACAAGTTCCACACCCGGTTCGATTATTGCAAGACCTAGGGTTCCTACTTGTTTTAACTTGATTCAATTACATATCGTGATTAACGGATTAGTATCACGAAGCTTAGGTGCCAACTGCTATCAACGTCATAGACAACAGACCGTAATGCACTTCGTTACCTCGGACATGTAAATCCTAACCTAAGATAAGGCATAAGTGCACAAATTCATTTCACAAAATCGAATTAAAATACAAATGCATAAACTCTAGAATTCTTACAACAATTTACACCGGGGTGAAACCGACGAGACTAGCCGCTCATGGTTGAATGGACGCGATCACCGGATGACGAGCACGAACATGGCGCCTTGACCTTGAGTCTTGGAGGAATGATGGAGGGTAGGTGTTAGGGTTTGATGGAGAATCGATTGGGGATGATGGTAGAGGGTTTGATGATGATGATGATGGTGAAGGTGATTTAGTTAGGGTTAGAGGTGAAGGAGAGTAGTGGTGGTGTTAGAGATGGGTTAGGGATGAAAAAGATGATCAAGAATGGTTCCAAGATGGTGTTTTCAGCTTCCCCAACTCGTAACCCCCGAAAATTTGTCAAACAAAACCTTGCAACCCGTCCTCAAACATTAAAACATAAATTTCGCGACACAGTAATCGGGAGGGCGTCGCCGACGCCCTCTGTAAATGCGGATTTCCTGATTTCTTCATAACTTTTTCGTTATAGCTCCGTTTTACTTACCGTTTTCGCCCACGTACTCTTAATTCAGCCCTCCATCATGCCATCTTCCAATATACTCATTTTCAATCCATTAACATCCCCTAAAACACATCCAATCTTCATGATTAACCCGGTTTTGTTCATTTCACATCCCCGGTTGACCCGATTCGCGTCCCGGTGCTCCGTTTAGCTCCCGATTAGCTCCTTAAACTCTTTTAGACTTGTAAAACAAAAATCCCCTTAAAAGTAGGCTATTCAAGATTAAAAGCTATGTAAAAACATCAACTTAAGCATAAACGATCACCGGTTTTCAACCACGTATCACAATCCATACACTACTGATAAAGAACTTGACCCGAGATTTGGGCCTTGGGTCTTAGTAATCCTTGGCGCTGCAGTTTCGACTCAGAAAATCATTCTCGCTTCATATGTGGAGATGTTGGGAAGGTAAGTATAAAACCCCTCGATAAAACCGACACCCTCATAATTTTTCCGACACCCTAAAATATTCCAAAATGTCCCAAAATACACCCCATACGTGAAAACGGGCCCCGAATACCCTAAATATTAATAAAAATAATTAATAATCTGATTATTAAGTTGAGGCGGGCCGTGTAGACCCCACCCCAACCCTTACGCGGGCGGTTTAAAGGTTAAAACCTGATTTCTTAAATTTTTTAGTTTAGGCGGGTCGTGTTAGATACGCTGCCCGATTGATCTAGGGTTCCGTAACGGCTGTCGTGGTTCTGCTCGACGTAGTCGTTGGAATGCCGTCTCGGGGAGGGTATTACTAATGTTAAAATGGGTTATTATACTAACGCGTGTGCATTTGTGTAAATTATAGATTATCACCAAGAAACCCTTACGGAAAATCTAAGACAGCAATGTGAGTAATCTCCTTTTTGTAAACAGTTTTTACAAAACCTTAACTATTTTTCAATGCAATTTAGCAGTGATTGAGTCTTTGTAATTCTACGATTACTGTCGGTATGTTGGGGTTTTGTATACAAAATGTGAGTAACGTTACCATTGGACGAAGAGTTAGCCAATGTAAAATATGACCCACCAGTCAGGATTGACAGTACTGAATGAGTAATTGGGTAGATATAAACATTGTAATCGCTCTCAATACTGTTTAAATTAAATTAATGTTCCTTGATTAAACTGAGATTCACTCACCAGTATTTCCCACTGACAAATGTTTTTAAAACGCGTTTCAGGTAACACAATGTGAAAGCCAATTAGAAGCCGGCTGGACAGCAGTGAAGGCTTGGAAAAGTGGCTATAAAAGTTACCTAAACAAAGAAGGCGTTTTAATTCAAATAAAATGAGATTTATCCATATAAATCAGTTTGTAATAAAAACTTGTGTTTTATCCCAACATGTTTATTTATATAAAATGTGGTATTTTACTCTGATAAAATATTTCCTAACTACGGTCCTGATGTAAATTCCGCTGCCAAATTAGACAATACGAGATACCACCGAAACTGGCTCGCGGCCGCCCGTTCCCAGGGATCGGGGGTTGCGACAGTAAGTTTTTCTTAAATCAATTTACAATGAAAAGCCGAGTATTAGAGGTGGGAAAATGGGCAAGTTGGAGAACGAATCAAAACAGGTTCATGTCAAAACGGGTACTTTTTCTATAGTGCTTTAGGTGGGCTAGGCCTGGCAGACCCATAACAAATGTTGTCCACTTTCGTCTTTCAGTTTTAAATAATAGTTTATTGATTTAGTATCTTCACATGAAAAATTACTACAATTATAATAAAGGGTGGAGATACAATTGGAAGTTAATTTGGCTAGGAAGGCTAGGAAGTGATCTTGATCATTCATTTAGTTAATCAAGGGCTAAGATTAAATCAGGGAAATTGAAAAGAAGAAAAGAGGCGCGTGAGTTTGTTCAAGGGCATTCTAGTCAATCCAAGCCAATAGTTTCTCTCTCCTCCAATTCCCCCCCATTTTTTAAACGTTAATAACTCTTTCATACGACATTATTTTTTTTATAAAAATTGCACCAAAAAAACGAGCGTTTTTTTATCTTTAAAACGAGTATACTATTGCTATATTTAAAAAAAAAATTTAAACCCAGTTGTGTAAAACGCAATAGAAAAACCACCAGTTATGTAAAACGCAATGAAAAAAAAAAAAACCTAAAAAATGACATTTTTTCTAAAACGCAATGCACCAAAAACACAAAGAAATGACTTATTTGTAAAATGCAATGGCCAGAAAACACAAAGAAATGTCTTATTTCTAAAACGCAATAGACTGAAAACACATAAAAAAGTGTTTTACCTAAAACGCAATGCACAAAAAACACAAAGAAATGTCTTATTTGTAAAACGCAATGGTCAGAAAACACAAAGAAATGTTTTATTTGTAAAACGCAATGGCCAGAAAACACTTAAAAATGTCTCATTTTTAAAACGCAATGACCTAAACACAAAGAAAGTGTTCTCTGTAAAACGCAATGGACTGAAAACACCTAAAAATGTGTTTTACCTAAAACGCAATGACTAAAAACACTTCAAAAATGTGTTTTACCTAAAACGCAATGACTAAAGATACTTAAAAATGTGTTTTTTCTAAAACGTAATAGCCAGAAAACACATAAAACTCTCTTATTTCTAAAACGCAATGGACACATAAAACTGTTTCTGAACTGTTTGTGAATTGTCTGTGAACTGTCTGAATTGTCTACGAATTACTGTCTTCGAAATCAACCCCAGCCAGGGGCTCTGCCCCTTGGACCCCGCCAGGGGCTGCCGCCCCCGGACCCCCGCCAAGATCGTAAAACGCATTGACTAAATAAAAACCCAGATCGTGAAAATGAAATTAAAGAATTTCTTACATGGATCGAAGCAGGTTTCTTCATCAATTGACGAAATTTGAAATGATAGAAACACTTATCAGCGATTGAATCGAACAAATCGAGTGATTATCTTCAAAATCACCGGAAAAAACGAGATTTTGTATGAAATTAAACTGGGTTTTCTTCAAAAAAACTGAAGAACACGTTGATCGGGGGTTTGAATCATTGATTGGTGATGAAAATCGCACTATAATGTTGTGATTATTGAGATAGAAAGTGAAGAAATGGTTGAAGATGGTGGGTTTTGAAAATGGTGGGTTTTGAAGTTACTGGGTTTTGAAAAAGGAAGAAGAAAGGGTTGGATTGACTAAAATACCCTTTTTCTTTATTTTAAATGTTGCCACATGTCATCCTCTTATTGCTTCCTATCCTTCCTAGCGAAATTAATCTTCCTATTTGATCTTTTCCCTTATAATAAATTCTACAAAAAAAAGAGAATTTGTAGGCCCATGCTTTGAAAATACACTTTGGGCAACTTTTGACCAGTTTAACCAGGGTTGGCCCGGAGGAGGGGCAGGATACTCAGGCCCGCTCTCCCCGAGGGCCGAGTTTTTTTTATAAAGTTTATACATATACTTTTTTGTATATTTTAATTTTTATTTATTTATATATATTTTAAAATTATATTTAAGGGGCCTAATTTTCTACTCGCCCCAGACCCTAGAATTTTCTAGGGTGGCCCTGCGTTTAACCATTTAGTTCTAAGCTCTTTTTACGCGTTAGAATCCCTAAATTGTCTGGATCATAAACCTGATAAACTAATAACATCTTAACAATTCACAAGAAAGACTTCCTGTAGATCATATTAGCTTAAAATATAATGTTACATTTATAGGATCAATATGAAGAGATTAACATTATCAAGAAAGGCGGAAACTACGGATGGCGTGTATATGAGGGGCCCTATGCCACAAACCCATCATATGCTCCTAAGGGGTACACTAAACCAACCTCCATAACTACCATATTTCCTGTGACAGGATACACACATGATAGTGTTGATGCGAGCAAAGGCCCCGCCTCTGTCGTGGGTGGTTATTTCTACCGCGGCGCTGCGGATCCATGCTTGAATGGCTGGTTAGTATACATTTGCATGCCAAAATGGGTCGGATTGTGTTGTGTTGACTCGCTAACACTTTTTTTGGTCCATTTTATTTGAATTTTATACATATTGGAATAACATGATTTAGGAGAGGTTATAAGTATTTAATTAGTTTAATACTTATGACCAATGTTTTAAAATCCGGTTTTTTAATCATACCGGATTAGGCACAAAAATGGTTTAACCGGTTGAACCGGGTTGTGTCGGACGGTTCAAACGGGTTGACTATTTAATTGTATAATTTTATAAATTACAACATTAACTCAAAAAATAATCCAAAATTGGATTAAAATGGAAATCTGGAACGAACGATAGGGTGATGGAAGTCTGGAACAAGTCACGAATGATGGAGTGATGAAGCAAGTTTTGAATTTTGATCGATGGAGATAAAATATTAAAAGTTGTTAGGTTAAAGCTAAGAGTAAACTTGAAGATGGGACGATAAAAAGTAAAATCCTAACCCAAAAACATACCTGAGACGGTACCGGTATAACGGTTCAAATCGGTATACCGGATTTTATCGGCGGTAAAAAGTCTATGTCGTTTTTCCTATTTACCGGGGCGTTTCGGACCGGATTTACATTCGAAAACGGTAATACCGGTATAACCGGCCGGTATTTACTGGTTTTTAAAACATCGCTTATGACGCTATGATTTGTTATTTTTTTTTGTAACATATGTAATATTTACATTTTCGTTTACTATAATTTTTTTAGCATATATAATATTTACATAAACAGTTATAAAATCAGCATGATCATAATCACTTTAAGCGCGCAAAAACCATATTTTTTGGGTAATAAAGAGGATATGACCGTATACACACGTGTGCAGGTACATATACACAGACTTGTATAGTTATGACATATGGGCAGCTATTGAGACCACTGAAAACAGTGAAAACTTCACCAGTTTCAGTGTCCCTTTTGGGTGTGCCCATGACTCACCAATGGAATGTGGGTTCAAACCGGGGACTCACAACGTTCCTGACCTGGGTTACGTGCTGTCGCTAAGCGAAGATAACAACAAAGACGTGTACTTGTTGACAAGCAATGGTGTGTATAGAGTTGCAGCCCCAAGTCGGTGCGGGTACCATTGCTCCAAAGAAAGGTATTCAAATGTGACTAGAGTTGCATCATCTGGAAACTTATTGGAGGCTGCATCTTTAGTAGCATGTTTCATATCTTTTATGGTGGTTATTTAATATATATATATATATATATATATAGGATAGGAGTTGGCCAGAAAGTCCAAATTTCCTAAAAAATGTAAAAGGTCATAAAACACCATAATGTCAACCATAAAACACACCAAAAACCCACAAATAATATGATGAAGATTACTAAAACATCATGTATGTGGGTTTTGTGTTGTGTTTTAGATGTTAAGGCTCTGATTGTGGAATGACAAATATTATTGTGTTTTATGTTGTTTAGCATTGTGTGTTTTATATTCATAGTTCTACGATGATGTGTTTGAAGTTTTTATGGACTATTAGAGTTTGAATATGGTGTTTTAGTAATATTCATTCTATTATTTGTGAGTTTTAGGTGTGTTTTATGCCTGAAATTATTGTGTTTTATGACTTTTTACACTTTTTAGGAAAAACACACTTTCCGTAGGATCCCCACTCTATATATATATATATATATATATATAGGGTAAGGTTCATGCGAGAACCACCTTTATTGCGAGAACCGCGAGAACCAATGTGAACACAACCTAAAATAGCTAAAAAAACTTAAAAAAAAACTAAAAAAACCTAACCCCCCCCCCCCCCAAAAAACCTAAACCCCCCCACCCCCCCCCCCCCAAAAAAAAAAAAACCTAACCCCCCCCCCCCCACCCAAAAAACCTAAACCCCCCTCCCCCACCCCCCAAAAACCTAAACCCCCCACCCCCCCCCCCCCCCCAGCTAAAAGGCTAAAAACTAAACCCCAAAAAAAACCTAAAAAAAAATCAAAAAAAAAATCTAAATTTTTTTTTTTTTGATTTTTTTAATATTTTTTATGTTAAAATCGCTACTTTTAGAAACAAAAAAAAAAAAAAAATTAAATTTTTTTTTTTTTTTGCTGCGAAAAGTAGCGATTTTGTTATAAAAAATATTAAAAAAAAAAAAAAAATTTGTGTGATTTTTAGCTATTTTTAGGCATTTTTTTGTTGCGTTCACATTGGTTCTCGCGGTTCTCGCAATAAGAAGTGGTTCCTAACGGATCTTTGTCCTCTATATATATATATATATATATATATAGGGGAGGGTTATCTTGAGAACGCTAAATATTGCGAGAACCGTGAGAACGAATGAAAAAACCAATCAAAACCATTTTTTTAATACAAAACTCATTGTAATTAAGATACAACATCAAAAAAAAAGTTTACAACATCAAATAATGCATTTCTCCTTTCAAAATCACTCTTTTTAGATTTTTTACACATGTGTAAATATAACAGATTTACACATGTGTAAATGGCAAACTTACACATGTGTAAACTTTCTTTATTTACGAATTCACGTAAATTTAAACGTGTAAATTAAATTTCTAACATTGTATTCGAATAATAATGATAAGTGTAGAAAAAAAATTTGAATTTGAATTGTTTTTGACCAAGTTCTCGTGGTTTTTTTATTTGTTCTCACGGTTCTCACAATATTTAGCGTTCTCATTTAAACCCTCCCCTATATATATATATATATATATATATATATATATATATATATTTAAATTCTTGATGTTATGATGATTCTGTTTAGTTTCTTTATGTGTGATTAGTGTTTTTTAATGGAAAATGTAACTTATTTTATATCCCCATATGGTTTGCTCATCCACATATGTGAGAGAACTTTTATCCAACTTCAAAAAAGTGAAAGAAAAAAATATAGAGTAATGAAGTTGTAGTCTTTAATTTTCCAACTTCAAAAGTCACAATTCCATTCTGAATTTCTGACTCATTCGGTCTTCATAACCTTAAAATTCCATGTGATGCTTGTGTTGTTATCTGTACAAAGATTTAAAAGGGTAGCAGAATCTAAAATAAACCACAACAATTATATTTATTAGACTACAGGGGTGTGGTGAAGTGGAAAGGGGCGTGGGTTGATGTGACACCTCAACCACGGCGTGGAACAACGCCACCCATGGCGTTGACCCACGCCACCACGCACGTGGTGAGTTGGCCCACGGTGACGAGGGTTGGCGTGGAGGCCGGCTGTTTGGTGAGGCAAGGTGGGTTTTTTATTTTTTTATTTTAAATGGGTGTGAAAAGTGAAACCACATTTCTATGCATGAAACTGTGTGAAAATGATGTGGCGTTGAGGTGACGGACGTGAAAGTGAAACTACACTGGATGGTCTTCGGTATGAAAACCATTATATTGTAAAATTTAAACAATTAAACATGCAATCTTATTATTTTCAATGTTTACAAGGTCTTAATTTATTTGTAAAGCACATTAAAATTCTGTTGACCCTTTTAAAACTTTAATTTTTAACCAATAGAGTAAACTGAAATTTGAGTCCCCAATGAAAGAGCCCGCTGTCAACTCGCGTCCCCCAAATAAAAATTTCGAACAACGAGTCCCTGTTGTTTAAAACTCGCTACAATCTGAGTCGTTCTGTTAACATTCTGTTAGTTAGACCTTTAGGTCAAGGGGTATTTTGGTAATCTCACAATATTAAAAAAATAAAAAAACAATAACAAACCCTATATTATAATTTTATCATTCTTGAAGATTTGGACGGAAGTTATCACACAAGCATCAAGGCCGCCCCATAAGAAGCACTAAACGGACGGAAGTGCCGATCACCGCTGTGTTGGGCGGAAGTCGGAGACAAACAACTCATTGGCCCTGAATTAGTCCAAGAGACTACTGACAAGATAGCAAAGATACGAGACCGTATCAAAGCGGCTCGTGACAGACAAAAGAGCTACGCGGACCAAAGACGTAAACCATTATCCTTCGAGGTCGGAGACAAAGCCTTACTGAAAGTCTCACCTTGGAAAGGCGTAGCTAGATTCGGGAAGCGCGGGAAGCTAAACCCGAGATACATTGGGCCATTTGAAATTTTAGAAAAGATCGGTACCGTCGCATACAAGTTGAAGCTGCCAGAAGAACTCAGTAACGTACATGACACATTTCATGTGTCGAACCTCAGGAAAAGTCTGACAGTTGATACAGTTATCATTCCAGCGGATGAAATTCATGTAGACGACACGCTCCAGTTTACCGAAGAACCCGTAGAGGTTATGGACCGGAAGGTCCACAAGACAAGGAGAAGTAATATCGAACTAATCAAGGTCCGATGGAATTCACGTCACGGACCCGAGTACACATGGGAACGTGAAGATCAGATTAAGGCAAAGTATCCCCATCTGTTTAAGAAGACCCCTGCAAAGGGTGGCTCAACTTGAATTTCGGGACGAAATTCTTTTTAACAGGGGGAGAATGTGACAACTGGCAAATAACTGGTAATTCCGTACAATCTAATCACTATTTATATTTCTTAACCTCATGCATTTAGCGTAATTTAATTACGTAATTGTGTCGTATACTGAATAACAGCGTTAGGACAAGAAAACAAAGCTAAAACATATGTTAGCTTTCGTCGTATGGCGAAACCAAACAAACAATGTCCTAGAGGTGTGGGTAGAAAGTGTTGCGTGCACTATTCACGGTTACACTATTTCATGCCAGCAAACCGTGAAACTAGACCAAAACACTGAAAAACGACACTCGGATAACATAACTGAGTCCATTTATATGAGAAAACATTATTGTGAAAACATGTCTTGCAAAGAAACAAGACTTTCCGGTATAACGCCCTAATCTCAAAAATGTCCGTTTCGGCTTAAAATATGGTATTTTTAATGCGTCCGATCTTAAAACAAAGCATTTCCGGGACTTCGGAATATTGTCAACTGATGAAAAATATACTAAAACAATAAGATGATATCAACGGAATGTTCATAATCACAAGTTCCGGCGTTACATCACTGTGTGCTAAAATAATTCGTTAGCTCACCGACGAACTAGTAGGCGACATTTTTGGTCATGAAACAAGCAAACGAAGAATCTAGCGAGCTAGTTAAACTAAATTTGGGACTCGGAATCACTTCATACAACCTTCGGATGCAAGAAACCAACTTACGGAAAATCCTTGTCGGTACGACATAAAAGCATCGTAGATGAACCGGCGCTTAACCGGGAACCGTCTAAACCAGTTAAACACTATTTTAACTAGTCTAGTGAACTAGTTAATGATAAATAAAGTCCCAATCCCTATTTACCCTACTAATGATGTACTTAAATCCCTAATCACTATAATTAGTTTAATGACCAAAATATCTAGTTCTTTTAACAATTTTAACCTTATCTTTTATAAAAATGTTTCATATTACCCCCCCCCCCCTCATATGGGACGAAAACTAGGTGGGTCCCACCCACCATGTTCTTGTTGAAAATGAGAAGATTTGAGTATGGTAAGTGTTGAATTTGTTGTTGAAAAATCATTATAACACCATACCTTAGCAATATATCAACACTTTATCTTTATCATTATCTCATATCTCAAAACTTGAAAAGAAAACCCTCCTTTTACCTTCATTTTCGGCAGCCACAACATCACCCAATATCACCTTCTTATTCACTTCTAAAACACTCCATTTTCACATAATCTAAACCCTACAAGACCATAAACACATGGCTTATACATGAAGAAGCATTAGGAGCTTTCTTTGGAGCTTATCTTTCTTCTAATCTTCTTATTTAGCTTGTGCACTTTGTGAGTCTTCTAAACACAATTTTTATGCTTCTAATTACTAGTTAATCATAGAAGTACAAGTTAATTATCTTGAAGTTAAAGTTAAACATAATCAAAAACCCTAAACATAAAGCTAATAAACACTAAATATGAATATATTATGTGTTGATTTATGTTGTTTAGTGTTAATATGTTCATGTGGTCTTGTTGATTATGTAAATTTTGTTGTGATTAGTAGCTTAAAGTGTATGATTATGATGATCTTGTTGTTAGTTTTATGTAGTATTTTATATTTGTGTTCATATTATTATGATGAACATAAATATGTGATTTAAACATAGTTATGTTTAAATCAAGAAAGATCATCAACTTCAAAGATTATGAGCATTTATATATAAACTTGATTTAGTGATTCTTGAAAGATTAAACCAAGAATAATCATGTGAAAGGCTTTTAACAACACTAATGAACTTGGGTTTTGACATAAATAAGTTTATGTGATATTACTTATCAAAAGTGTTATGTAAAAGTCTTGAGAATTTCTATATAAAGATGTGTGAATCTTTAAAAGTGAAAAACAATTTACAATCAAGTTTATGTAGGTAAATAACTTAATAAATGGTTAACTTGGAAGACTTGAAAGTTTAAGCAAAATAGTGCTCATGAGAATCTTTGAAGGAATAAGTATGATTAGTGATGTAAACATAAGCTTAGTGATGTTTGGAAATTGATTATTGATTTAAACGCGTTTCTGTAACGTGGGAAATGTCATAGTTTAGGGGAAACTATGGCGAATTTTTCTAAAAATCTAATCGCGATTAAAGATGGGATTAAAGGGTGATTAACAAGGTTAAACGCGATTAGTGGTCTTGAATGTCATAATGGAAACTTTGATGAGAATATTTAAGGTTTAAATATTCGAGAAGTTCTTATGAACTTAAATTTATATTTTTACTAAAATAAATGGGTAAAAATATTACAATATGTAAATATAATTTTTGGTAAGAAAAATTATATATATTTTTGGAAACTTGTTAAGTGCATGTGATTGTGTGCTATATATGTGTATGTATTAGATACCTATAAGGTGATCAAAATAAATATACATACATGTTCCTACATGGTCCAAGAAATGCTAGTAAAATCGGACAATTAAATAAAATGGCCGAAATGGAAATACATAACACTTGATGACGACAATTTGGGCGTATCGACATCGTAAACAAGTTACTACAATGTCGAGTCTAAAAATAACATATTTTTAGACACTAAAGCGAACGCATAACTAAGTGGTCAAAAACAAGAATCCGGAAAGTCGAAAACTATAAAAATTACCAAGTATTTTTCATGTGAAAAACGAACTTATTAAGTTACACGCTTGGTGAATTTTTGGTAAAAATTGCAAGAGTATATTTAATGGACTCACTAGAAACTAGGGCTAGGCCCAATAACAAGAAAACTAGGGCTAGGCCCAATAACAAGAAAACTAGGGCTGGGCCCAATAACAAGAAAACTAGGGCTGGGCCCAATAACAAGAAAACTAGGGCTGGGCCCAATAACAAGAAAACTAGGGCTAGGCCCAATAATAATGATGACAAGCAAAAACATAAAAAAGAATTCAAGATGAACAACTTGTACGAGGTCCGAAAGACCAAGTGTCTAACGAGATTAGTACACATGTAGGTTATTGACACGTACGGACGCTTACTTTGATATCATATTTCACGGAACGCAAACTTGTGAGTTCATGTCCCTCCTTTCACTATTTTCAATGTTTTGTTTTCAAAAACATCGAGGGGAAATACATGCTAAAACTATTGGTATGTTAGTTACAGAGTAGGAGGCATGATCAATGTGCATAAGTAGGGAATCTACATTATTAACCATTAATCACGTAGTGACCAAGGTGCAAAAGGTATAGATCTATTGGGCTTGAGGCACGCCCCACTCCTAGTTGTTAACCGTGGAGTGCTTTTGTGATCCCAATGTGGACAAAGTGTTCTCGGTTTGGTTATTTTGCTTATGGCGCATTATGTCAGGGGGCTCGCTACCCACTGATAGATCTTTAACAGACTCCATGATTTTAATCAGAACATACCATGATTACAAGATAACAAGTACTAGATTTCATATGATATCAAATACTGCATGAACTCGCTCAACTTTTTGTTGACTTTTTAAAAATACATGTATTTCAGGAAACAGGTCTTGAGCCGGTGATTCACTATGGGATTCGGGAAAACAAATGACAACGATGGCCACTTTTGGGAGGGTTTGCCTTTTATATCCCAACTTCGTATGGGTATATAGGGGACAAAACCTCACTATGTGTTGTGTCAAAAACTATCTTTTGTTATGTGTAAAATAACTTAGAACTATGCTATGTCAAACGTTGTTGAACTTGGAAACTATGTTAAAAACTTGTAATCTTTTGTTGAAAACTATATATCTATGGCATCGTTGTTGGTTCATGTTGTTAATACATTTGGATGCAATGATTACCTTTCTTACGTCACACGCAATACGCTTCCGCTACTAGCAGGGTGTGACAGATTGGTATCAGAGCCAGGTTGTAGTGAACCGGGGAAAAACTTTTATTAAAGTTGGTCTACAATCACCGAAGGGCTCTCATATGAAAACAAAGTCGATAACATTACAAAAGTGATTTCTAAAGTACGACAAAAATGACAAAAGGTTTTCATTGTGTCACTATAACATGAGGATCTATCACGCGGGCTCAATCACTAGTAACGGATATGGATCAATACATGAATAGTCAATAAGGAATAGACTTGAAAACACTAAGGATTACATGTGAAACACAAGAACAAAAACAGCATGAGATTTAGTGATTATATATATAATGTAATTATATATGTGTTGTACGGAATATTTTGCCATGATCAAAAATACCTTCGACTACGAATTCTATTGTTACACTTGACTCACGTGGTGAGAATGATGACCTCGCGTCAATTACGAAGCTTATGGCGGATGTGGTCCCTGAAAGAGACCCTAAAGCATTGATCCCGTGGAAGATGGTTGTTTTCCCTCGGATGGTATATGTCTGGCTTCGGTAGTGGCGATGAGGCGGAGGTGGCGTCCTTAGACAACAACTCTACTAGTGGGAAGAGGTCCCTGAGATTCATAAAGGTCATGATTGATTACATTCTTGTTAAGGCAAAGAAGATGAAGTACTCATCTTAAAGGTGCCCCTCCAGTTATTATTGTTACGGATTCTTTTTATTCCTATTTCGGCTAACATTGTGCCCTTTCACGAATAATGACAACGGGCGTTAGCATGTGGACCATCACGAAGGTCCCTTTGGTGTTGAAAGTATATAGATAATAGTGTCCTCTCTTTGACTGATCGACTGCTTGAACGAGAGAATGCTAGGGTGACCATACAAGACAATTTATTATTACGGGGGCCCACGTAATAACAACTTGTAGTGTATGGGAATCCTGGTGAGCTCTACGGGTCAAGCTAATGATCACTAGCCATAAGAAATTCCTAAGTTGTTCAAGTTTCTATCTAGTGGAACACTAACCGGAAAGGTTACTATAACACTCTACGATACAAGAAAACTACACGTATTGTTTGCACTTAACATTCAATCTATAACACGAGTCGTTTGAGACTAGTCATCAAAAGCAAACAAAACTCGTTAGCCACTCATGGAGGAGTTTTCCTCAACATTCTCGAAATTCTTGTACATGGGCTGGTTCTTTGGCGTCTATGACACCTTACCTTATTTTAGTTATCGGAGATGATTACATTAAACTCTGTCGTTTGATATTTGTCTTATTCCAAGGGATGCTATGGCATGAGCCATGCTACAACCCCTTCATTGTATTATTCGACATCTATGGAAATTATAACAATTTTGTCGAAGCTCGTGGAGCTCAAGGAGTATCAACGTATTCGTCACACGGGCTAGTGCAACGAAGGATTTTTCCTACTTTGGAAGATCGAGATCCAGGAAGTATGGAATACACGTTGTAAAAAAAAATTTGGAGACGACCGTTTGGTTTCTCCTCCTCAACGAATTACTTCTTTTCCCATTTAGGAATATGACTAATACACTCAAGAGGTACTATGCATTTTGGAATGCGTTTATTCATGAATATCATTGTTCAAACATACCTGAGCAATGTTGTCTTGAGGTTTCCATGACCAATCACATTCTTAATTCTTAGGCGTATGGTAGGCTATATCTGTCCAAATAAAAGCCTAGACCCCATGATACTATGTATCGGAAACAACATGGCGTCGACAAGAAAATCTACGCCTAGGATAGGGCCAGTTGATCAGCACCCTACTATTAAAGTTGAACTTAAGTTTTTATGGAGCGACATGAGGTTGCGGAAATTGCACAACATAAGGTTGCTGAGTCGACACTAGTAATGGTACTGATGGTACCGGTAGTTCAAGTGGTTCAAATTCCGATGGGACGAGAATGAGTAGCAATGCCACACTTGGAGATGCAATCACACCAGATTTTAATTCTAAGGCATCTCCGGATTACAAGTGGCGAGACCTCATCGATACGAGAGGTGCGGTAAGTTATGTCCGCTAAATAAAGAAAATGGAGTCAGTTAACTGTGCTAGCAATGGTGCTAATAAGTAAACGATTTGGTGAATGAATAGTCATCTGTTGAGGGAGACGTTAACTTGATGGAATCTCCAAGTACAAACTATAGAGTACGACAGCAAAGAGGATGTCGTTGGAAGAACTCCAGGATCTTACACGAGAGGAGTATTGCTAGCTAGTGGGAGAATTCCAAGTTTAGGAACCGAGCTCTAGAACTCGATTATGATTAGAACCAATGTTGTTCGTTACCCCCGACGCCTCCACAATCTCTCAAGGATTGTTGCATACTGGATAACACTCGAATTCAAATGCACTGAGCGCTACATTTGGGGTTTAGCCCTGAGATACAAAGCTGACATCAAGAAGCACGCTAATAACTTGTCAAAATTCTGAATGAGATAAGTAAAACTTTCACCATGAGGGCACTTGCAAAAGTGCCAAGAGTAGTAGTGTGGTGAGACTGGGCACAAAACGGAAACTAATGAGTTAGTTATATTCAAGAAAGAACAAGGAGGTTTTAACTGTGGCAAAGAGATCACTACGAGGATGGATATCTGGGGACGAATCAAGCAAGTGAATTAGTGAGTGTATGGGTAGAACTAGGAATACTTCACAAAATCCCAATGTTGCCATGGGTATGGTCTACCCTACAACCAGCATGTATCAATTCTTTGGATACCAACATCAGCTTAACTTAGTGTCTCTAGACACTAAGCCTATACATGAATTAGAGTTATGTAGGTTAAACATGTCTTGCTCTATCAAGTTAGATAATGAAGGAATTAGCGGAGTCATGTGAAGTCATTAAGGGTCGCCGATACGTTCCTATCAACCGAACCGTTGCATCCGTGTTGTTTAATATCGGTGTCGGTATTAGCTTCATCCCCATAAAATTTAAAGTATGCTTGGCCGAGTCAAGTAAACTAGACGTCTTCTCATTCCATAGGATTGGCCAATGGTAAATTAGTCAAGTCAGGAAAGACATCAAAGGATGCACACTCGAACTTGGAGCACGGAAATTCAGTAACGACCTTTCACTCATTCAATTAGGTTGTTACGACTTAACTTTTGGCATAGACTGGTTGGCCGACAACCTAGCAGAAGTAGTTGCTTCGAGAAAACTATCCTCTTTCCCCCCTGTTTGACGAGAGAACCTCTTTTGGTGCACGGAGAGAAACACGGTACACGGTTGCTGATCAACAACTGTATGAAGGCTCGGAGGAGTCAGAGAGCAGGATGCATCGCCTCTCTTGCCCATGTGGTCGACAAGAAGGCCGAGTAGGTGGAGGACATCCCTGTGGTAAGGGAATACCCTGAAGTCTTTCCAGAAGACTTGCCGGGACTACCCCCGCAGCGACAAGTCGAACTCAGTATCGATCATGTGCCAGGAGCTACACCGGTGGAGAAAGCTTCATATAGACTCGCACCCTTGGAAATACAGGAATTATTTACTCAGCTTCAGGAATTGTTTGACAAAGGATTCAATAGACCGAGTTTCTCACCTTGGGGAGCTCCGGTGCCATTTGTCAAGAAGAAAGACGGAACCTTTCGGATGTGTATGGATTACCGAGAATGGAACATGTTAACCTCAAAGAACCGGTATCCTTTACCAAGGATCGACGACTTGTTCGATCAGTTACAAGGTTCTAACTTTTATTACAAAATCGATCTACGATCCGAATATCACCAGCTGAGAATTCAATAGGAAAGCATTCCTATGACATCGTTCAGGACTCGTTGTGGGCATTACGAGTTCCTTGTTATGCCCTTTGGCTTAACAAAGGCAACCGCCATGTTCATGGATTTAATGAACAGAGTATGTAAGCCATATCTCAACAAGTTCGTGATCGTATTCATTGATGACATTTTAATATACTCACGAACCGAGGCAGAACACGAACAACACTTGAGAACTATTTTGGAGTTGCTTAGGAAAGAACAATTGTATGCCAAGTTCTCAAAATGCGAATTTTGGATTCGCGAAGTACAATTTCTCGGTCATGTGGTGAACGAGAACGGAATACATGTTGATCCAGCTAAGATGGAGGCCATAAAGAACTGGAACACTCCAAAGACCTCAACGGAAGTAAGATAATTTCTGGGTTTAGCGGGATACCATCGAAGATTCATTGAGAATTTTTCTAAAATTTCTCAACCGCTGGCCTCACTCACTCAAAATGATAGAAAGTTCGATTGGGGTGAAAAACAAGGAATGGCATTCCAAACGCGCAAAGATAAACTATGTCAAGAGCCAATCTTATCACTCACGGACGGTACCGATGACTTCGTGGTGTATTGTGATGCATCGCGTCAAGGCTTGGGTTGCGTGTTAATGCAACGTGAAAAAGTCATTGCGTACGTGTCGCGGCAGTTAAAAGTTCATGAAAAGAACTATACCACTCATGACCTGGAATTGGGTGCAGTGGTATTCGCTTTAAAATTTTGGTGCCATTATCTTTATGGTACTAAGCGTACCATATTCACAGACCATAAAAGTCTTCAACATTAAACATGCGCCAACGGCGAGGGGTAGAATTGTTGAATGACTACGACGGTGAAATCAAGTACCATCCGGGCAAAGCAAATGTTGTGGAGGATGCTTTGAGACGGAAAGAGCGGGTCAAAACTTTACGAGTACGAGCTTTAGAGTTAACCATTTAGACGAACTTCACTACTCGTGTGCATGATGCACAACTAAAAGCTCTAAAGCCAGAGAACATTCAAGCAGAATCCTTGCGAGGATTAGAGAAACAATTGGAAGAGAACAAAGATGGCACATGGTATTTCATGGGAAGAATCTAGATTCCTTACTTTGGCGGATTGCGAGACTTAGTACTGGATGAGTCACACACAAGTCAAAATATTCAATACATCCAGGATCTGATAAGATGTATCAGGATGTAAAGGAATATTACTAGTGACCTAATCTCAAAGGAGATATTGCGACCTACGTTTGGGAAATGCCTAATTTGTGCAAAGGTCAAGGCCGAGTATCAAATGCCATCTGGACTATTACAACAACCCGAGATTCCCGTTTGGAAGTGGGAACATATATCAATGGATTTCATTACAGAACTCCCACAGACCTCTTGAGGTCATGACATGATTTGGGTTATCGTTGATCGATTAACCAAGTCAGCTCACTTCTTGCCAATTCGCGAGAAAGACAGTACAGAGAAGTTGACTGAGCTTATCTCAAGGATATAATAGCACGTCATGGAGTGCCTATTTCAATAACCTCGGATCGCGATGGTCGCTTTGTGTCAAGGATTTGGCAATCCTTTCAAGAATCGCTTGGATCTCGTCTGGATCTGAGCACATCGTTTCATCCGCAAACCGATGGACAAAGCGAGCGAACCATCCAAACGTTGGAAGACATGCTTCGTGCCTGTGTGATGGATTTGGGCGGAAACTGGGATACTCATTTACCTCTGGTAGAGTTTTCCTATAATAACAGTTATCACACAAGCATCAAGGCCGCCCCATAAGAAGCACTAAACGGACGGAAGTGCCGATCACCGCTGTGTTGGGCGGAAGTCGGAGACAAACAACTCATTGGCCCTGAATTAGTCCAAGAGACTACTGACAAGATAGCAAAGATACGAGACCGTATCAAAGCGGCTCGTGACAGACAAAAGAGCTACGCGGACCAAAGACGTAAACCATTATCCTTCGAGGTCGGAGACAAAGCCTTACTGAAAGTCTCACCTTGGAAAGGCGTAGCTAGATTCGGGAAGCGCGGGAAGCTAAACCCGAGATACATTGGGCCATTTGAAATTTTAGAAAAGATCGGTACCGTCGCATACAAGTTGAAGCTGCCAAAAGAACTCAGTAACGTACATGACACATTTCATGTGTCGAACCTCAGGAAAAGTCTGACAGTTGAACTAGGGCTGGGCCCAATAACAAGAAAACTAGGGCTAGGCCCAATAACAAGAAAACTAGGGCTAGGCCCAATAATAATGATGACAAGCGAAAACATAATAAAGAATTCAAGATGAACAACTTGTACGAGGTCCGAAAGACCAAGTGTCTAACGAGATTAGTACACATGTAGGTTATTGACACGTACGGACGCTTACTTTGATATCATATTTCACGGAACGCAAACTTGTGAGTTCATGTCCCTCCTTTCACTATTTTCTATGTTTTGTTTTCAAAAACATCGAGGGGAAATACATGCTAAAACTATTGGTATGTTAGTTACGGAGTAGGAGGCATGATCAATGTGCATAAGTAGGGAATCTACATTATTAACCATTAATCACGTAGTGACCAAGGTGCAAAAGGTATAGATCTATTGGGCTTGAGGCACGCCCCACTCCTAGTTGTTAACCGTGGAGTGCTTTTGTGATCCCAATGTGGACAAAGTGTTCTCGGTTTGGTTATTTTGCTTATGGCGCATTATGTCAGGGGGCTCGCTACCCACTGATAGATCTTTAACAGACTCCATGATTTTAATCAGAACATACCATGATTACAAGATAACAAGTACTAGATTTCATATGATATCAAATACTGCATGAACTCGCTCAACTTTTTGTTGACTTTTTAAAACTACATGTATTTCAGGAAACAGGTCTTGAGCCGGTGATTCACTATGGGATTCGGGAAAACAAATGAGAACGATGGCCACTTTTGGGAGGGTTTACCTTTTATATCCCAACTTCGTATGGGTATATAGGGGACAAAACCTCACTATGTGTTGTGTCAAAAACTATCTTTTGTTATGTGTAAAATAACTTAGAACTATGCTATGTCAAACGTTGTTGAACTTGGAAACTATGTTAAAAACTTATAATCTTTTGTTGAAAACTATATATCTATGGCATCGTTGTTGGTTCATGTTGTTAATACATTTGGATGCAATGATTACCTTTCTTACGTCACACGCAATACGCTTCCGCTACTAGCAGGGTGTGACAGATCCTTCCACTACCCGCTGCATATTTTAAGGATCACATTTCCTGGATACACAGAAGGATCACTGATCTATAAGGATTGGAAATCAGCCCTAGGCCACTAACAATTGCCCCCAATATGGCGGTTGTGAATTTGGGTCACAACTGGTATATATTCATTTAAATTCAAATTTAGCCGTTATGGTAGACGATGGGACTCACTCAGGCTATGAACCATAGCGACTTATAGGGAATAGATAACCTCCATCCTTTTAAAATCCAGAGATCAATTATCATAAATCCTCCATCCGTTCTCTCATCCAGGTAACTCTCTCTCCTTTTCTCTTCTCTTTTCTAAAAACCTAAAAATTCTGGCAAAGATGCATACTCGTTCCTCACCAAAATCTGGTTCCAAAAAATCTGATGATTCACCCAAATCATAGAACCTTTTGAAGGACCCATCCATTGAGATCTGTAAGTTCACAGATCCAGAATTTCAAAGCTTGAAATCCTGCTTTCCACCGTAAACTGTTTTCTGACCCTTCGATCCATCTGCACGAAGCGACGGCGTCTCTGAGACTTGGATTTGTTTCCACGCACTCCCTTTTCTCCTAGGGTTTTCATACCCTTTTCCTCCTTTAATCCATAGCTTCTTCAAACAATACTGGCATTAGCTTTAGTCAAGTGATGCCGATGCTCTGGAGAGCTCTATTTACCATCGAAGAAGTCATCAGACAAGAGGGATTGCAGTTCAACGTCCCTGAGTTGGCTTATCTGTATACCCTGGTTACTCATGGTTCTAACCGATTTTTGTTCAAATCCAAGCCCCACCAGCCAACCCCTGTTTTAAAAACCACCAAAAACGATTCTTCTTGGAAGAATTAGTTTTTCTTCGCTAAGAGAGACTCTTTGCCGGAGGGAGACACCATGCCTGTTAGGTGGATCTCAAAGGGTAGGAGATAGGGTTTTTGTTTGTCGGTTGTTTATATTTTGACCATCAATTGATTTTGCTTTCTTTTTTCAGTGAAAAACTTCGCGAATCTTGCTGAGCTGCTGGGAACTGCTGAACGATCCAAAGCTTTTTTGAATGTCGACCCTATCAAGAGGACATTTAAGATAAGGATCCAGGATCCTACAGAGGACGACCAAACATCTTTAGCCCACATCACGTCAAGTAAGAATTTTATAAAATGCAATATGTTAATAGATATCAAAATTTAGGATAGATACTTATCTTTTTTATATTTGATGATTAGGCATTCAGAAATCCACTACCAAATTTTCTGCTGTTGCCCTTGATGATATCAATAGCATGATTATCTCCAAACCAACCAGAAAGACCGTCCCTGTTGCTGAGCCTCGCCAAGTTACCACCAGAGCTAAGTCTGGATCAAAGAAGAGGAAGACCTCTGAACCAGACAGCGACCTTCTCGACATCGAGAAAAGGCTCCATGATGCTTTGACCGAGGTAAGGATCCTTGAACCTGTTATTGTGTTTTACCTGTTTGTAAGGATCCTATATCCTGAACCTTGTTTGTTGTTTTGCAGGAATTCAGCCGCCTGAAGGTCCATCATGAGAAAAGAATTGCTGAATACGAAGAGACTCTGACTGGGATACACTCCGCCGCTGCCGCCAAGGACAAGACCATCACAAAGTTGGAGAAAGACAAACGAGACTTGGAGGAGCAGTTGCTACATTCCGAGGTGGGGATTCATGAGGCTGCTATGAACGACACCGACGAAGCCAAGGTTTGTGCTGCCCGGGCTATCCTCCAGGCTCGAATCAAGATGGCTCAGGAAGCAATGGACCCTAGCTTTGACCGGTCAACCTGGGAGGTAGCTTCTTGGGAGATGGCGCAGAAGAACCTGGGCGGTGATGAGGAGCTTGAGCAGGCAGCTATGGATGCAGGTGAAGCGAGGACTAGTGGAGTGCTGAAGGATGCTGGTGAGAAGATGGATGGCAGTGCCGGAGGTGATGGCACGGCAGTGGGCAATTAAGGATAATGAAGATGAGGCCTGATCCCACTTTTTTAATTTTCATGTTATGGTGCTTTAATTTGAACAATTTGGGGTTGTAATATTGAACAATAGTTTTCTAGGTTTAAGGATCACTGATCCTTTAGACAATAGGTAGGATAACAAAGGTGGAGGGATCCTCTGTTTGGGGGATGAAGCCTTTGTTATCCTGCTTCTTTATTTCTCCACACAAACATTAACAATTTACTGAACTTAATCTGGCCTTGGTGGATGGCCCACGTTTTGCTGGTGAAATCCAGGCCAGAAACTTTTGATAAATTAATAATATTAGATTTTTAACTATATGTTGTGACCATTATATTGCTTTACTTGGTTGTATATTCATCATGTTTAAAAACATATATTTAGTTTGTATGAAACGTATGTTAGGTAAAATTTGAAGGATCATAAATCCTTTAACAATAAAGGTTAAAGGTTGAATCTTGCAATAAACAAAATTAGTTAAAGAGAAAACATACTAGAGAATCCAAGTTAGGATTACTTAACACAAGATGTTACCAAACTATTAAGAGTTATATGAGAAAGCGCAAATACTTGAGATCTTCGTGAAATATAGTAAGGTATATATATATATATATATATATATATATATATATATATATATATTTAAAGACAAAAATAAGAAAAATGTATGTCGGAAGTCGATTTCAACGTGTACGTTTGTCGGTTGCGTTAAAATCACGTAAAATATGTCGTTTGTCGTTTTAAACCCGTTTTTCGATCCGATTTCGACTGCGGACAATAAAATTTTAATCACGAAGCTAAATATATTGTAATATTTCAGTTTTTTAGGTAATACGCGTGTCTGGTGCTTTCGTTTCGTTGCCGGTGCGTTCCTGCAGTCACGTTTTTCGTTCACGTATGCGTTTGTGACGTATGAAGGCACGATAAATTCGCAAAACTAAATTTATATGTATAAAATGTACGTATAAAATTCGTATTTTTCGGCGTTGTCAGTATTTTGCTCAGTTTCAGTTCGTTATCGTTTAACATTCAACGGTTTTTCCGTAAACCACCATTCGCGCACTGTAAAGCCGGTTACCCGCTCCTAGACACTCCTAAGGTCTATTTAAATTAATTTGCGTCTTAAACTATACTTACAATCGTCCTAATGTTCGTTTTGCGCGTAATTAAGAGCCGTAAATTACCGGTTGTCACATTCTTTTTCCATGAACCCTCATTCTTACTTGCCTTAAGAACCAGACACTTCGTTCGTGGTATGACTTGGAAAAAACCGGCTAGAACCATGGGTTCTTAGCTTATAGAAGGAGGCTAAGTCAAGGGCTTGAACCTCAACACCATGGTTTTCAATGAGTTTACACAGGACTGAAAAAATCCTCCACGTCTCCGACATGATCTGAGTGTAGCTCAGACCAGTGAGAGTTAAAAACTCAGTAACCAGAGGAGGATAGGGGTATTTGAAACCGATGGTGAAAGAGAAGGCTAAGAAACAGATCCAGACGAGGGAAATAAAATTAGAGTTCACATTGCGATCGTACGGGCGAAAAATAACAGATTTTGGAAAAACATTTGAAGATTGAAGCTGGGAAGTTTTTAAATCAGAAAATGTGCATGTTTCGATCTCAGTTATTTTAAAAGGTTTTGAGTTGTGAAATCTTCGCTCACACTTTTTATGTTTAACGATGAAGAACGGGTTCTTTTTGCTGCCGTGAAAATCGCTAAGCATAAAGAAAAATGAGAAAAGACAGAAGAAGAAATTTGAAAGAGAAGATAAAAGGTTACCTTGGATCTCTAGAGGGGATGATGATATAAATTCGAATGGGAAGAGTTAATGAGATAATATAGGTGATAACCAAACGATCGCATGTTAAGCCTTGAAAGTTGCACCACATCTAATTCGTCTGCATGCACTTGAAACCACTCGAGTTTGTTTGAAAAATAGGCCATCTAGGATATAGCTTCTCCAGTTGTCCTGTTTTTGGGGACAATTGTCATGGGTGACTATTTCGTCCAATATTATGGACAAATACTGACGATCCGAGATATTTAATAGGTTTGATATCCTGAACCTAGTTCCTATATTTAACAAACCCATATTTGCACGTGTTGTTAAACTTGTACAAGAAGGAACGAATACGACCAAGTCAAGCCAATGACTCACACTTTCTGTTGAATATGTAACCGTTGGCTTTATGGAACGAGTCTACAACGTTCACTAGGGGAATATCTCAAGTATCCCCAGGATATCAGATTTTTAGTTGTTATCTTATCACTATAAATAAGAGGCAAGTTGATCGATCTAGGTGTTACACACTCTGCTTACACTTTACATTGGGATACTCACTTGTTCTCTTTTGCATCTTACTCGCTCACGCTTACACTAGCATTGGAAATCAATGTATAATTGATCAGCATTGTTCTCGAGTTGTACTCTTTTATTGAAATAATATTGATTGTGTTAGACAACTCTTAGTCGTCTCTAGAGGTTTTGTGTCGACGATCTAGATTTATGAAGGTTTTCCTCGTAACATCGTGTGTTCTTTGTTGTTTTTCCTTTGCTTTAATCTCAATATCCCGAGCCATATCCTGATAATCTGAGCAGAATTTTTAGCAATTCGAACTATTTATCGAGACAAACACTTAGCATTTACAATTATCAAATTGAGAATCACATTCATAACAATTTTGCTTATAATTCAAAGACTAGCACACTGCACCACTTAACAAATTTGATCACTAAATTACTTAGATAATTTTTGACCAAAACAATATTTTACTTACTAATGCATCATGAAATCCAAAAAAAAAAAAAAAAAAAACTATCTTAGAAGTCAAAATTGGACATTGGGTAGATTTTAGGAGTATATTATAAAGAACGTATGGGTTTGACATTAATAAAAAAAGTCATAATCAGGCTTGGCCCCGAGAGGGTTTTCTATTGGAAGGCGGGTTCGATAGCGTGGACCTTAGCCCTTAGGGTGTTCTTAGATCTAGGGTATGAATGGTATTATTGATTTACGGTTTATGTGGGTGTTTTATGGCGGAAAATGTAATCCTTAACCAATCACATAACTTTATTATCTTATTTTGCATTACTAATCCTTACTTAAGAACTAGAAATTAGCATAAAATCATGATTGTTGGTTGTGAACTTGGTTTAACTAATCATATATTTTATTATCTTTATTTGAACAATTCTAAAAGATTATGGTTCAACCATAGCTAACCACATTATTATAGGGTTTATATATTAATAAATATTAGGCTTGTATTGAAAACCCGAATAGAGTTTGGTAAGTGAATTAACCGATATATAAAAGTGAACCAAACAAGTAACTAGTAAATCTCATGAGTCTTCTTTGAAAACAGAATTTTATGATTCGGTTTTGGTTATGGCTTGTGTCAAAAACGAAAACCATATATTACATTTTGTTTTAGTGTTTAAAAATGTGACATTTTTTTTGATGTTAGGAAATCATAATTAATGGTAAATTCCAAAAAGTTATGGCTGAATATATATTAGATTCATTGCAATGTTTTATATTTGTCCAGTAGCGGATCTTGCCTGTTGAACGTCCCAGGGCCGAAAGCCGCCACGGGCACTAAAAGCATGCCCGTGCCGAACATAGTAGGTGAAAAAAAATTTCGATTGAACCGTGAAAATTAGCACTTCTGGCCGAACAACGTGCCAGGGCCGTGGCACAAGCCTTCTAAGATCCGCCTTTGTATTTGTCAAAGCCTAAACATAGTTAAACCTGGGCTAAGACAAGCGCAAAAAGGAAAATCAGTGGTTCGATTATGGTTTAGTTATGAGATAAAACCAAATTGAACTGGATCATCACACCACTACTAAAATATATAAACTTCAATATTCAAATAACATTGCATTCTAACATAACAGTTCATTGGTTTCCCATATCATGCAAAAATGGTGGACAACATGATAATAGCATGGCACATAATGGACTTTTGATTTTCCCATTAATTAGTTGAATCATGTGTTTATCAAACTTTGTGATCTCATTTGTAACTAATCAAATCACACTAAAAACTCAATCCCACCTTTTAATCCAAACTATAACCAACAACTTAGGTTTGTAATTAGTTTAATCTATTGTTTAACCAAATAATCCACCAAATATAAACCTATTTCAAGACTTTTTGATCAAAACAATTGTTGAAGTAGATGCCATTTTATCATGAAATTTTAGTTAATTAGAGCATGCTTTTCTTGCCTTCTCTTCTACCCTACAATTGAACTTTCTTTTAAGTTCATTATCTTTGAGCATTTCCATTATTAGGATGCATAACTTATGATGCGATCTTCTTTCTCTTTCGGTGACTTTTGATCTAGCATACAATCGTGATCATGGTAAGGCCTTCGTGTTGTGACAAGATCAATATGAGAAAAGGACCATGGAACGAAGAGGGGGATGGGCATATGCTCGCCTTTGTGAACAAACAAACAACAAGTAATTGGCAAGTTGGGGCTCCAAGAAAACCAGGTTATCTATTTCTACTTTGATTATGAATTAATATAATTTATCTATGCAAAAACCGTCCCACAGGTTCTAATGCTTGTGGTTTTTTTTTTTTTTTTTTTTTTTTGGTAAATAAAAGGATTAAGAAGATGTGGGAAGAGTTGTCGGTTAAGGAAAACAAACGTTACAAGAAATGACAACACTGGGCATGAAAACTTTACGCCTCAAGAAGAGGAGTTAATCATCAAGCTTCATTCTGCTATAGGCAGCAGGTATTTTTCTTTTTTTTTTTTTTCTTCAAGGGGTGTGATAAATATACCCATCACAAGGATTTTTATACCCAAAAGTCAATTTTACTAATGATTTTGTCATGATTAGTTACTTTATTATATTATTTTATTATAAAGTAAAAAGTAGTAATTATGTTTTATTAGAAAGTCAAAAGTAATGATTATGTTTTTTTATCTTATTTTATTTTATAATACTTTTATTACTTTTTTAATATCAATATTAATAAATAAATAATCAAGACACTTTATTATAAATACGAAAGTGAAAAAGTTAATTATAAATAAATAACGAGTCTCTAATAAAACAGTAAACGTGCAAACATTAAAACATTTAATCCCCTAGATCGACAAAACCACTTTCACGACGATCAAGTTGGGTATATAATTCTAGACGCCACCTATACATGGTCTCCCATCCAGCTGCAGACATGCTAATGTTGCGAAAATTCCAATAAGGCGTGATTGTAGGCATTGGGTACCCTCCTTGTAATTCCACCTAGATCGACAAAACCACTTTTGATGACGACAACACCGATTGAGTATGCCAACTTTTGTACCCAATTTATCAATTCTTCACAAGACCCAAATACCTATAAATGAAATTTAGAAATAACTTATTATTATATAAATAAATCAATAAACAAATTATATATAATAAATTATTATTATATGGACACATGTCTATTTTTAAATCAATTCATATATAAAAAAATGAATAAAGAACATTCTTGAAGGTCGTTCACAAGACCCATTTTATTAACAAGACCCATTTTATAAAGAACTCCAAATTCACTTTATTTATCCTTCACCGTCGTTCTCATTGAAGAAGATGATAGGCATGATACTGTTGGTCCAATGAATTTACTTTATGGAAAATTGAAATAATAATGAAAAGTTACTGAATACAGTTGACTTATGGGTAAAACTAAAAAAGGTTTGACTTGCCGGGTGTATTTAACAACTCCCTTCTTCAAAATGTTATTTATTTTCGCTTCTATTCATAAAGATGGATATTTCGACATTTGATCTAGATGTTAAAACATATATCACTAAACAAGTCAAGAGTCACTGGAAATGACCAAATTTGATGAAACCCATATTACGTGTATTACTAAAAATTGAGTATTATTGAAGGCAATAGACCATTAGTCGATCCCATACCAAATAAATAAAAAATTGTAAATATCCGCTAGTAATCCCTAAGTGAATACTGACGGATTACTGGCATACGCCTGCATGTAGCAGGGTAAAAAATACACCCTCGGTAAAATCCGTCGATAAATTATGGGGCACATCACCCATGTCATATTTTCTGACAGAGAGTGACGGATTACCAATGAATACCACTTTCATCGAGGGATATATACAGGGGCGGACCTACGTTACGAGGAACGGGGTCCCCGGACCCCAATCTTTTTTTAAAAAGTAGTAGAAACGGTATATAAAATTGTCTATGGACCCCATAAAATAATTTAGTTGGACCCCATAACAATGAAAGTGAGCCTAGTGCAGTGGTAAAACCCCTTGTTTACACACAAAAGGTCATGGGTTCGATACCTGTTTCTTCGTTTTTTAGTGTGTGTTTTTTTTGGACCCCATTGTCCAAAAATCCTGGGTCCGCCACTGGATATATAATGAATACTTCCGTCCACTAAAGGACTTTGTTTTGTAGTGTAGATGATGAATCAATTGAATTCAGACTAGACCGCCGGTTCAACTGGGAATCACTAGTCTTACCAGTCCAAAACTATCAAAAAATCAGACACAAAACACCGGCTGGTTCTTGAAAAAACCGGAAAATTGGCAATAACCAGATTACAAAAACCATTTATCAATTAAATTAGCATATAATATTGTTCAATTTGATAGTGACTATTCAAATATTAATTATATATATATATATATATATATATATATATATATATATATATATATATATATATATATATATATATATATATATATAATGAACGATGCAAATGTGTATATAGTATTGAAATTTTATGTATTGCTTAAATATCTATTGATTTAATTATAAGATTGTCCGATTCTTGAATAAGGTGGTCGTTTTGATGAGCGGTCAGGTTACGAAAACATTGGTAATAATAGATCCGCGTATATAACGGTGTTTGATGTTTTCTTCTTTAGATTGTGTTTTACTTGACCTCACTGGTTAGCAGATGTGATGTGGGGTAAGATGAGTTTTCTAGTAATGATTTTTTTTACAGTTATTAATGCTATATGTTTCTTTTCTAGGTGGCCAATTATAGCCCAACAACTTCCTGGAAGGACAGAAAATGATGTGAAGAACTATTGGAACACTAAACTAAAGAAGAAGTTATCATCAATGGGAATTGATCCAGTCACTCACAGGCCTTTCTCTCAAATGCTTGCCGACTATGGAAACATAAGTGGACTCACAAGAACCCAAACTAGAATGCATTCACTTGGTAGGGACATCAAGAACACATTCTTTGTGTCGAGTGATCAAGAAATCCAACATGTTCCTATGGAAACATTAATGTTTCCTAGTTTCAACAACGATGTTGTCAAAGTAGAACCGCCAGAAATCATCAAAACCGATTCACTAGATCTCCTAACTCAACTTCAAGCCATCACACATGTCAAGGACTCACCAACCAACCAAGAGATCTCTTATCCATTCCATGTTTCTATAGCATCATCTTCATCGTCTTCATCAAGCACTTGTTCAACCTTGAATGAAACAAATCCAAAACAAACATTTAATTGGCGTGAGTTTCTAATCGAAAATGTACAAGATGGAAATGCAAATGATGAAGATCTCAACCTAGAAGTAGTTGGAGAGATTGACATAGTTCAAGGTAACAACACCATGTCGATGAATGGTGTTAAAGAAACTATGGAAGAAGCTTGTGACGGGTCATTTGTCGAGACCATGCTAAACGTCGATCACGACATGCTCTTGGATTTCCCTGGACTTATGGGTGAACCATCTTATTACTAAAATTTGGTTCAATTTGATTTCCTAATGTTAGAATAATGGTGTGTTGTTTTAAGGTATATGAGCCTTCAACAAAACTTTTTTGGAAAGCAATAGTGAGTTAATTAGTTTACCATTAAGACATATTTAAGTGGATTTTATATTAGAAATAATTGAACTTCTTAAAAATAAATTATTCTTCTTAACCCTTCCCTTTTCTTCTAATCGAACTTCTTTCACAAAGACTTGACATGGTAAGGAAGAAGGAGGAACATGCACACTTGGATAGCAGGACAACGGAGAGTTGTATGCTGCATTTGAGAAGGATAAATCACTCTTGAAAAGGAACCCATTGATTCTCTTCCAATTGGTTGGACCCTAGGTATGATGATTTACTTCACGGGTGAGATCTCAGAACATGTATTGCACATTTAGTGTCAAAATAAACATTCTTTCACATTTGGTGTCTTTGTGCTAGCAAGTCCATAGTGTGTTCTCTCAAAGGCATTCGTAGGTTTGCCAATCGCCCTACTTTAACTCCACATGAAACGACCTTTTGCAAGTCGGGGGTGACTTGTCCCAGCCTCAGACCGAACTTCCCAAGTTGGTTTGGTCTCCCATTTGTGCTAAATGTAATTTAAGTGACCTTTGTTAGACTTCTAAATATCCATGTTTTACGTCATTCTTTGAGACACCGCATGAATCAGAAACACACAACCAATCTATAATAACAACTTAAGACGTTGAAGAATCTTAAAAATTCATTTGTGAACCATACAAGTGACAAAGTCGATCTTTAAGAAAGATATACGAAATAACGTCTTACTTTTTAAAATGTTTTCATATATAAACTTACGTTTTTTTTACCGTTGCGGTGGTAATTTCCAACATATACAAACACAAGTTTGATGATGTCAGCCGGCAATAGGAAAAGCAAATGGTTGGCTAGGGGTAGCGGCCAGCTTTATCTTTTTTAAATTTTTTTTTTTTGCACAAAATAGGTATCACCCTGCCATTAGTTGAAATGGGCGGCCGTCTCTCCCTCATTGGACCAACCAGTTTATTATTTTATACACACTTTAAAATTACGTTTTCGCCCTGCAATAGTGTTTCTCTCCCATTGGTTCAAATGGGCGGCGAGCAATACCTGTTGGAACACCCAGTTTATTATTTTATATCCACTTTAAAATTCCGTTTTTCCCCCAGTTAAAAAATACGGTTTTGTCACAACTTCAAAATACATTTACCCTTTTGCCCCGAGCTAAAAAATACGATTTCGCCCTCGGTAAAAAAACGCTTTTACCCTCAGCCAAAATTACGTTTTCGTCCCAGTTCAAAATAAAATTTTGTTTTTCCCCCGGCTTAAAATTACGAATTTACACCACTTTATTATTTTATACCTACTTTAACATTACGGTTTTGCCCACAGTTTAAAATTACGTATTTGCCCCCAGTTCAAAATAAATTTATGCTTTTGCCCCCAGCTAAAATTTACGAATTTCCCCTTGGTTCAAAATTACGATATCACCCTCAATTTAAAATTACGTTTTTGCCCCCAGTGCAAAATAAAATTATGGTTTTGCCCTAGCTAAAAATTAGGATTTTACCATCGAAAAAATTTGATTTTTCCGCCAAGTAAAAATAAAAATATGACTTTGCCCCCAGCTAAAAATCGTGTCAAAGAGCTGCCTAATTAACACTCTTTTTACATTTTATTTCTAGCAAAACTATAGTATTGTTTTTTTAATTGGCTGAGAATAATTCGGACATCGCCCCGCAACGCGGGCGGCACATCACCTGGTTTGCAACAAATTGTAGAAAAAAACACCCGTGACAATATATTTGCAAATCACCAAAAAAATATCACCGTACTCTAAATGAAGTAAAACCATGACCTATCCGTTTTTTTGTAATCAATAAAAATATTTTGAAATATTTTAAATTTTAGATTTATTTTAATTTTATATTTCTTTTTTTATTTAATTAAAACTGTAATACGTTTACCACATTATTTGTCAAAAGTAAGTTTAAGTTTAGTTTGATATAGTTAACCAGTTTAGATTAGATGAGACTTTCTCTTACTACATCAAAGTAAAAAGTTAATTACACAAATGGAAATGGGTCATGTCTCCTGTGGTTTATAGCTAATTTCGCCTTTGGGTACTAACTTTTCTTTTAACAGGTTTAGATTTTATGGTTTCAATTTTGTAACAACTTTGGATACTAACACCAAAATTTGTTAATTAATGACTAAAATACCCTTGCATTTTTTTTAAGTTTATCAATGTAACACGTTTGGGTACTAACACCTAATTTTATTTAAGTTTAAATCAATTTTACAAAATCTATTTTTTTTTATTTTCATCTTTTTATTATATCTCTTAATTAACATAAAATCGATTTATTTATTTATTTTCATATTTTTATTAAATTTCTTATTTAACATAAAATCTACTTGTTACGCCAGTATTTTTTTTAAATAAAATCTACTAGCTATATAGTTTTATGTAAATTAAATTTCTTACTCGTTTTAAATAATATAAACCTTACTCGTTTTCAATTTTGGATAGATATGATTGATAATAATAAATATCTTTAATGTAAAAAAAACTAAGCCTTTTTTTAACTCGTTCTTTGTTCATTTACATTTTACTATTTTAGAAAGATATTTAATTTACATAAAACTATATAGCTAGGTATTTTTAGATAAAACTAAAAAAATTTAAGCCTTTTTTAAACTCGTTTTTTTGTAAAAAAGATATTTAATTTACATAAAACTATATAGCTAGTAGATTTTACTGGTGTAACTAGCAGATTTTTTTGAAATTAAATATCTTTCTAAAATAGCAAAATGTAAATGAACAAAAAAACGAGTTAAAAAAGGCTTAATTTTTTTTACATGAAAGATATTTATTATTATCAATCATATCTATCCAAAATTGAAAACGAGTAAGGTTTACATTATTTAAAATGAGTAAGAAAATTAATTTACATAAAACTATATAGCTAGTAGATTTTATTTAAAAAAAAATACTAGTGTAACAAGTAGATTTTATGTTAAATAAGAAATTTAATAAAAATATGAAAATAAAAAAATAAATAGATTTTATGTTAATTAAGAGATATAATAAAAAGATGAATTTTATGTTAAATAAGAAATTTAATAAAAATATGAAAATAAAAAAATAAATAGATTTTATGTTAATTAAGAGATATAATAAAAAGATGAAAATAAAAAAATAAATAGATTTTGTTAAATTGATTTAAACTTAAATAACATTAGGTGTTAGTACCAAAATGTGTTACATTGATAAACTTAAAAAATGCAAGGGTATTTTAGTCATTAATTAACAAATTTTGGTGTTAGTACCCAAAGGTGTTACAAAATTGAAACCATAAAATCTAAACCTGTTAAAAAAAGTTAGTACCTAAAGGCGAAATTAGGTATAAACCACAAGACCCATTTGTATAATTAACTCTCAAACTAAATTTAAACTTACTTTTGACAAATAAAGTGGTAAGCGTATTATAGTTCGAGTTAAAATAGTTAGCTTAAATAGTAGAAAAGGTTTTAATTAATTAATAAAAGAAATATAAAATTAAAATAAATCTAAAGTTAAAATATTTCAAAAGATTTCTATTAATTATAAAGAATGGATAAGTCGTGGTTTTACTTGATTTTAAAGTACGACGATTTTTAAGTAAATTGCAAATATATTTGCCATAGGTGTTTTTTTCGAAAATTTGTTGCGAATTACCACCGCAACATACGGGTTCTTTTAATAGTATATATATGGCAGGATTTGGAGAAAACGACCCAAAATGTGAAAACGGTTTTCAACGGTTGGATCAAAACAATCTACGGATTAAAATGAGACGCACGTTTCAAAGACGATCTGAAAGATAAAACGATAAAGGATTATGAGCTGGTCTTCATACCAATACTATGGACAAAACATTTCTGCGTTATCTGCTTCAATCTAAAATAATATAAAGTTGATGTTTTGGACAACAATGCTCGACGCGATGAACTGAGCATTGGAGTAAAGTATGATGGATGCGTTGGAAAAATTGTAACTCCATTAAAAACTTCTTATTACTTTACAACTTTCCTTGTTAAAACGCCATACTAAATTTTCAAAAAAATGTCAAACTCGCAGCGAGATGCTTTTGCAAACTACTTAATACGTGAACAACACCCAAATGCTCGACGGATAAAAAGGGCAAAGATTGTGAGGCAAAACATGGAGTGGAGAACAAAGTCGAACGGTATTGAGTGTGGGATATTTACAATGAGCCATATGGAAACGTATATGGGGAGGTTGTCTGGTTGGGCATGTGGTTTAGAAAATAAAAACGCTCCATATAACCTACAAAACAAACAACTAAATGACATCGGGATCAAGTACACAACAAAAATCCTCCTCCATGAAATAAATTAAAGCAGAAAAATTGGTAAAGTAAAAAAAACAAATTCTTGGAATTAGGGGCATAAAGAATAACGGAAGTGTACAATTCAGGATTGCAAAGGATCGAAGAAATGATGGCCACTGAAGTAGATAAGTTTGTTAAATGCCATATTTTCCATACTCTTGCAAGTTTATATTAGGATCACCTGTAAAACGCCATATTTTGCACATAGTTTTGTTTTTTTTGTTTAAACTATGCATCTTTATGATAAAACACCTGTATATTTTCTCATGTTTCAAAACGTCATATTATATAACAAAATTTATGTTTTTACATAACATGCAATAATATACCACAACAAGAACATAAAAAACATTAACATGCTATCATATAAAACGCCAAAATGCTAGATACATCATATCTTCTGGCCTTTCAGTGTCATAGTATTAAAGAAAGAGAATCTTCACACCATACAGTACTATAAAACAAAAGAGAATTCAGAAAGTCTGATTAGAACTGTTATTGTTTTGGCACCAAAATAATATAATAAGTAAATATTAAAAAAACAGAATTTATCGCTCATCTAAACGGCGCCAAAAACACCATTATATACGTAGAAAAGCTCCAATACAAAGGATTATCGCTATAACTGCTACAAACGCCAAAAAGGGCATAAACACCAAAGAAAAACCAAAAAAATGGCACATGTTATCTCATGAAGGTTCGATAGATCGGATAGACGTTTCGTTCTAAAGTTTTCAGATAGGAGAAGGGTGAAAGTCAAGACCATCAACGCGATACTTCGTATGGATGAGGCCGTCCAGAGAGATATTATGCCCCTTGATGTTCGAATGGTCAACCGGTGTGAAAGAACTGAAACATTAATAAGAAGGTTGAAGAGAATATTTCCAGCGAATGATGATGTTGGTTATGAGCAACCAACCGTTACCAGTTGGAGTTTGAATGAACAATTGGGGGATGGTGACAGTTGCTTATAGCAACGGAGAGGAGAATTCCTTCACAATGGACCAAGTGCTGAACACAGAGAATGTCCACTACCTTAAACAACTATATTTAAGACCTTCAAACATTATCAAAAACAGGATTATGATTATGTTTGAATCTAGGATGCGAGGCAGATTGCACTAGTTGATGGCATTAAACGCCAATGTGATTGATGATGATGAATTTGAGAAAAGTAATGGGTACATCTCTAATGTAATCCTATCCAATGAAGTGTATTAATTTGATCCGTTTTATTTCATTTTCATTTTAATGAATTATGATGCTTATAAGAACGCCATGAATGCCATGATATTTACCTTTTCATGACTTAGGAAGAGTAATTTATCGCAAACAAAAATAAGACACATCGCCACCAAATTTATGTAGTAAAACATTAAATAAACGCATAAAGGTTGTCGACGCCACACATGAGCGCGGTGTGTGGAATAGAAAAAATGGAAAAATTATTAATCAAAGTAAAAAAAGACAAAAACGCCCCTCCAACTGACTTAAAGTGTGCGCCACGTGTCAACGCAGGAGGCGTTCTCACCGTCTTCACACTTCTCACAATTTTCTCTGGAACCCGTTTCTCTCTCTATATAAGTGTGTGTGTGTGTGTACACACACATTACTTCGCAACGAAAAATGAAGAAAAAGGCTAGTTTGAGTGTTTTTTTAACTCAAAGGTAAAGCTTGCAGTTTTAAGTATGTATAAAGGTTGATTTCTATAATTTTATGTGTGAAGTTTATTAACAAGTAAATAAATACTAAAGAAAGATTTAAAAATAGAGTTAATTACACAAATGGGTCCTGTGGTTTATACCTATTTTCGTCTTTGGTTACTAACTTTTTTTTACAGGTTTAGGTTTTATGGTTTTAATTTTGTAACATCTTTGGGTACTAACACCAAAATTAGTTAATTAATGACTAAAATACCCTTGCATTTTTTTAAGTTTATCAATATAACACATTTGGGTACTAACACTTACTTTTATTTAAGTTTAAATTAATTTTACAAAATCTATTTATTTTTTTATTTTCATCTTTTTATTATATCTCTTAATTAACATAAAATCTATTTTTTTTTATTTTCATTTTTTTATTAAATTTCATATTTAACATAAAATCTACTTGTTACTCCAGTATTTTATTAAATAGATTTATTAAATAAAATCTACTAGCTATATAGTTTATGTAAATTAAATTTCTTACTCGTTTTCAATTTTGGATAGATATGACTGATAATAATAAATATCTTTCATGTAAAAAATTTAACCCCTTTCTTTAACTCGTTTTTTTGTTCATTTACATTTTACTATTTTAGAAAGATATTTAATTTACATAAAATAGTAAAATGTTAATGAACAAAAAAACGAGTTAAAAAAAGGGCTAAATTTTTTTACATGAAAGATATTTATTATTATCAATCATATCTATCCAAAATTGAAAACGAGTAAGGTTTACATTATTTAAACGAGTAAGAAATTTAATTTACATAAAACTATATAGATAGTAGATTTTATTTAAAAATCTATTTAAAAAAATACTGGTGTAACAAGTAGATTTTATGTTAAATAAGAAATTTAATAAAAATAAAAGAAAATAAATAGATTTTATGTTAATTAAGAGATATAATAAAAAAGATGAAAATAAAAAAAATGATTTTGTAAAATTGATTTAAACTTAAATAAAATTAGGTGTTAGTACCCAAATGTGTTACATTGATAAACTTAAAAAAAATATAAGGGTATTTTAGTCATTAATTAACTAATTTTGGTGTTAGTACCCAAAGGTGTTACAAAATTGAAACCCTAAAACCTAAACCTGTTAAAAAAAAGTTAGTACTCAAAGACGAAACTAGGTATAAACCATAGGACCCATTTGTGTAATTAACTCTTAAAAATATGAAAACTCCCCTCACATGTTTTGTATGTGAATGGAGTTAACAATGAAAGCTAACTTAGTTTGTCTTAAAGGTTGATTTTCACAACGAAAACGAAGAAAAAAAGATTGCTTTGAGTATTTTTTAAACTGTAAGGTATAGCTTGTAGTTTTAAGCATACATAAAGGTCGATTTCTGTAATTTTTTGCTTTAGAATTTCATAATTATATTCATATCATTATAGTAAAATTAAGAATAGAAATCTTACTTTGTAAATAAATCTTTAACTTTTAAAAATCATATTTATTTATATAAATTTATATACTTTTTAAAAGTTATATTTATTTATATAAATTCATTTTTATTTAAATATACAAATTTTATGTTTACATAAATAATAAAAGAAATACTAATAATATGTTGTTAATCAATGCCTTTATTAATAGATGATGTATATTTAGAGAATATATTTATTTCATGTATTGTTGGTAATTAGTTATTATCTCCTAAAATAGGAGAGGGAAACTTGTATATAATTTATCAATTGCAATGAGAAGCGCATCGACCCATTTACACATTAAATTGTCTATCTTCATGGTATCAGAAGACCAGACCTAATTTTTTCCCCTTCTCTTTCTTTTCTGCCGCCATCAATCACCCTTCTCCTTTATCACTTCCTATCACTCTCCTTACAATGGACAACAAAATCCATCCAGCCTGTATGGTTAATAACATCAAAAGCCTGATCCCCATCACCTTAGAGATGGAATCGGGTCAATATGCATCTTGGTTCGAGTCGTTTAAGATTCAATACCGTACTTGCCTCGTTATCAATCATCTTTCTCCAAGAAAACCTGCAACTTCGCATCCTCCTCTTCTAAAGATGACAAGGACAAGGACAAGACTCTACCTTCTGTCGATGACATGTGGGATCGTTTGGATGCCATAGTCCTTCAATGGATTTATGGTATTGATATGCACCAAATGCAACATATAAATTGTATCAAATAAGGTATAAAAACAACACTTTTTAGTACTAATGTTGGAAAAAGTGTGTTTCTTTGTTTACTTTTGATTTTCATGATTAAAAGAGCTTAAATGTACAAAGGAACAAATTAACGGCAAAAACCAGCCTAAATACAAAAGAAGGGAAGTTGATGCACTATACCGACCTTTCAAGCTTCACCCCAAGACCAAAAGAAACAAACTAGAACCCAAGCACGGGGCCGTGCCTGACTGGCATGGGGTCGTGTCCCACTCAACATTCCCTGAAGAAAAAGACAAATAGAAGCCGACAAGGGACACCGGGTCGTGTCTCATGGACACGGGCCATGGTCAACTCTCAAATTTGCAACTCTGGATTCGTACAATAAGTACAAGGGCCACGTGGCAGTGCCATGGACACACGGGTCGTGTGAGCATTTGGACTTACAAGTGCATTAAATGAAGACAGAGAAGGAAAAGGACACGGGGTCGTGCCTACCAGATATGGGGCCGTGTAAACCTACTGTTTTCAGCTATAAATAGAGGTGCTTGGCTTACTTGCAACTCATCCCATGGCAAACCACTTCTCTCACACTTGCCACCACTCCACCACCACAATACCACCATCCACCACATTCATCCATCCATCATCCATCCTCAGAGTATGTGTAGTAGTCTTGGGATTCAAGATTGATGGTAAAAGTTTTTGTCAAACAAAGGTCATGCTTGGCTAATCTCTTACATCACTTGGTGAAGACAAATTATTTATGTATTACTTTTGATTTCCAAGCTTTGGTAACTTTTTAATTGGGTATGTATTAATGAATTTAATAACTAGTTTTTTATATTGAAAGTGAACTTTATTATATCATCTCTTCATGTTTGTTGATTCACTCATTAGTTTCTTTACGGTCTATATAAAGCGCGTTATCTGCCTAGAAGGGGGTTAGAAGGGTGGTTTGGGTAAAGTTCTTGCCTCGTTTAGAGTTTAGATCCTGCGAGTACTTGATTCAAGCTTATTAGGACTTCCTTTAAGGCAGATAGCATCAAATCGGGGGAAGTAAGAACGGCTTGAATCCCTTATAAATAAACTACTAGTAAAACTTTAAACTGGCCTTGCGGGACTGTATCCCTGCTGACTCAGACCAATATGGTCGAGGGTAGCGTTGCCTCCAAAAGAGGGACATGCCATATTTTGCATTAATAACTTACTTAATTATCTTTCAATAATCCGGCCTTGCGAGACTGTATCCCTGCTGACTCAGACCAATATGGCTGACGGTAGCGTTGCCTCCAAAAGAGGGACATACCACTATAACTAAGATAATCTCTTAAAAAACCCAAAGTGCGGAAATGATCAAAGGATACATAAACGATAAGTCAGAACCAAGTGATTCTATCTTGTCTATCTGTTTATTTATTTATTTTCTTTATTTTTACTTATTTAAAAATCTTTTCTCAAAATTTTGTTAGATTAGACGTCAACGATATTCCAGTATTAAAAGCTCTTGTGTCCTTAGACAACCTCAGTATCTTACCATCACTATACTACGCCAACGATGGGTGCACTTGCCCTAACGTGTTGTAGAGAGTGATAGTGTTATATCGTGTTTTATAAATTTAAAGCTTGATAAAAGAGTAAAAAGTACTTAAAAATATAGTAAAATTCGTACACACTCGACACACGTCAGTACTATATCCAACGACCTTCTTCACACCATACAGAAACTAAACACCATTGTTTACGATGCGTGGTCTACTCTTGAAAATATTTTTTCAAGATAATAAGAGCTCTCATGCGATCCATCTCTTACACAGGTTCTCCAACACCCGTTTAGACGGGTTTCCAAACGTCTCTGCTTATTGTCAACAATTGAAAGTTCTTGCGAATCGGCTGGCCAATGTTAGTTCTCCAGTTGACAATGACCGGCTTATCCTACAATTGATCTCGGGTTTAAGTGACCAATACGAGGGCATAGCCACTATCCTTCAACAACAAGACTTGCTACCATCCTTCTATGATGCCCGGTCAAAACTCGTCATGGTTGAGAGCCGCAAGGCGGAACAAGCACTTCATTTGGCGCAATAAGCAGGTACTGTTCTTAATGTTCAAACCACGTGGTCTACGGCTATCATTCAGCCTAATATTGACTTTCACTTGGACTCCTCCACTGAACGAACCCGCGGCAGAGGGCGGTCACGTGGCAGGGGCCACGGGCGTGGTAATGGTGGTCGCGCCAGAGGGTCCTCAAACTACAACACGTCCTACAACCCCTGGGCCGGAAACCAAGCATGGCCAGCATGGCAAAACGCACTATATCCTCCGTGGGCCAGACCCTCACCTTGGCCCACTTCACAGCTCCCTTGGGCTGCCCCACCCTGTTCGTATCCCACCATAAATCAAAGGCCCAACACCAACTTCAACAGCGGCAAAAATGGACTGCTAGGCCCACGGCCTGCACAAGCCCACCAAACAGCTTATCAGCCCACTGACATAGAGCAAGCCCTATACACAATGTCTCTAAACCAACCTGATCCTACTAAATACATGGACACAGGAGCTACGGGCAATATGACTAATAACGCAGGTAATTTCCAAAGCATGTATCAACATATTCTTGTTGGTAATGGTTCCACTATACCGGTAGTTGGACATGTCACACAGACCTTACCCCTCCCTTTCCACCCTTGATCCTAAAGACGTTCTTTATGCACGTAAAATAATGAAAAACCTAATCTCGGTCCGTCGGTTTACCACCGACAACTCTATTTCTGTTGAACTTGACCCATTTGGTTTTCTTGTGAAGGACTACAAGACCCGGATCCCTATCCTTCGGTGCAACAGCAACAGTAATCTTTATCCACTCTTGCCAGGACCCGGGAGCACCACCTCACCTTCCGTTTTTGTTGCTATTAGTTCCACTTTATGGCATCAACGTATCGGTCATCCGGGACAACCTTTATTGCATTCTTTAAAAAATTCTTATTCCATTGACTTTGAAAAATTAAATAAACATGTTCGCGAATCGTATGTTTTGGGTAAAAGTGTTAGATCGCCTTTTGCTAGTTCTACTACTCAAACTTTCTTACCATTTGACATTATTCATAGTGATTTATGGACCTCTCTAATTCTCAGTTCCGAAGGACATAATTTTTTTTATAAACTTGTTGAAACACAATTTGGTAAGCACATTAAAACATTCCAATGTGAAAATGGTAAAGAATATGTTAATTCTTCGTTTCAACAATTCTTCACCCAACACGACATGTTATTTCGGCTTTCTTGACCTCATACCTCCTCTGAAATGGTAAAGCCGAACGTAAAACTCGCACAATCAATAACATGATTCGTACCCTTTTAACACATGCTTCCCTTCCTAATACCTTTTGGGACCATGCTCTGGCACCACCACTTATCTCTTAAACATTCTGCCAAGCAAACACCACCAAAACAAAACCGCCACCGAACTTCTTTACCATCGTACACCATCTTATGATCACCTACGCATTTTCGGTTGCTTATGCTATCCACTTATACCCTCTAATTCAATTCACAAACTTGACTAACGCTCTTACCCATGTGTTTTTCTCGGGTATCGGATATCTACTCATCGGGGCTACAAGTGTTTCAATCTGAACACTAAACAAATTATTGTATCGTGTCACGTGGTCTTCGACGAAACAATTTTCCCCTTCGCCAACACCATCAACCCTACGCCCGCATACACATTCCTTGACACACCTTTCCCCCTCAATGTTGGCAACATGTCCACCCTACCACTCCCACTACATACACACTGCCTACATCAGTCCAGCCCACATCCCCCATATCGACACCCCCTACGACCCATACTTCGTCTCATCAACCAGCCCAGACCACACCCCTCACCCCTACGGCCCACACTCCCCCACATCAGCCAGCCCAAACTTCCGCCCATACACCACCTCACACTCCTGTCCAAATACATCGCCTAGCCCACTCGTTACAGCCCAAATGACCAGCCCACAAACCCAGGTCCACTTACACTCACCCATTGTTACTGAACCAAACCCCAACCACTCTACCTCCACGCCCACACAACTAACACTCGAACCCATACTCAAACCCAAACCACGCCCCATCCCTCTCGGCCCAGCAACCACCCACCACCTCTCATCTCAACAAACCGCACCATGCGAACTCGCGCCATAGACGTCATTTCTAAACCCAAACGACATATGAACCTCAATACTTCTACTCTCATTCCCATACCAAAAAATCCAATTGATGCCTTGTTCATATCGGAATCGTACAACGCCATGACTAATGAGTTTCGTGCTCTTATTAAAAATGAGACTTGGGAGTTCGTCCCGCGTCAACCAAACATGAACATTGTGAGAAGTATGTGGCTCTTTAAGCATAAATTCAAGTCAGATGGTAGTTTGGAGAGATATAAAGCACGCTTAGTTTGTGATGGGCATTCGCAACAAGTGGGCATAGATTGTGGTGAAATTTTTAGTCTGGATGTGAAGCCGGCCACCATTAGAACCGTTTTATCCATTGCTCTTTCGAATTCGTGGTCGATTTATCAACTTGACGTTACCAATGCCTTCTTACACGGTACACTCCATGAAACAGTTTACATGTACCAACCGATGGGTTTTCAGAATAGAAATTTCCCAGATCACATGTGTCGGCTCAAGAAGTCTCTTTATGGGTTTAAACAAGCTCCACGGGCTTGGTATCAACGCTTCACTGATTATGTTTTATCCTTTGACTTTATCCAAAGTAAGTGTGATGCCTCTCTATTTACTCTACATCGTGGCACCGATGTGGCCTTCCTTCTCTTCTATGTTGATGACATATTGTTGGTCACCTCCTCGGATCAGCTAATACATCATCTCATGGCTTCTCTTGCGAGTGAATTTTCCATGAAAGACCTTGGCACTCTCAGCTTCTTTCTTGGGATCTCTGTCACCCGAAACAAAGACACCATGTTTCTGTAACAACAAGCATATACTCAGGATATCGTTGAACGGGATGGAATGCAATCTTGTAATCCGGTCGACAAACACGCCAAACTTAGTGCATCTTCGGGTGAGGATTTTCATGATCCGACGCTATACAGAAGTCTCGCTGGGGCACTACAATATTTGATCTTTACAGGTCCTGACATAACTTATGTTGTCCAACAAATCTGTATTCACATGCATGCACCTAAAATGGATCACTGGAACGCACTCA
>JARYGA010055251.1:0-45069 GCA_030545235.1 Helianthus tuberosus
CACTCTTTCTTTGCGTAGAGTACGACAACATATGTTATTTTAATTATTTATTTTTTTTTCTCATTGTTTTTCTATCGCCTGCGAATGCCAAACTATGTTTGATAAAAAGTGTCATATGAGGATTGGCGTATCCTAGTGTGTCCCATAGATTATTTCCATGTCTGATCAGCATGGAGGTTTAATACATGGAACCCCTGAGATATCCCGATGGTCATATTGTACTAAAGTCGACTAGTAGTATTCAAGGAAGATATCCAATATAAAAATGTCCTATAAGTATCTCCACTTAGGACATCCTTGCATTATAAAGAGAATGTGTCATTTATCTGACACCGACATTGATAGATAAACCCAAGCCTGAAAATACAGACACCTCTGACATCTCTGTGTGTCATAATTATCTTCTTCTAAGACTATTCTGTTTACCTTCTGAGAAGCAAGTAGAGTTAAGATTAACATCCCGCTTAAGGTTAGAGTGTGGTAGAAACTCCGTGTTGATCATGGAATAATCGTAACCCTGATTAAGTAAATTTTAAGATATAGATTCATATAGCCTGACTCAATATCCGGAGAATTCGGTATAGTTAAGTGTGAAAGACGGTTCATTTTGCTTATGCATTGATTACCGCAACCCTAATTGGACAACGATTAAGAATTATCATTAGCTGCCCAGGATCGTCAATTTGATCGACTAACGCAAGGATTAACTGTTCCTTGGGATTAGTTCTAAGAAATGGTTGGAATAACCATTTCACCTTAAGATAAGCTTTCTATAATAATTAATATGTAAGTATTAAGGCTGCTCCTTCGGAAACCTTGTATAGGTGAAATATCAGAACATCCGCTTGATGGACGAGACTTTGGGAAGTCCACTTATCAGGATCTGGAAGTCGTATTGGAAACAACGAATAAGATCATACCAATCCATAATTAGTTGTAAGTTGCCAGTATACGGCAGGAAATCAAGGATTTATGATAGTAGCAACCCTCCTAAGTTCTTGTTAAGGAATAGGGTTCAACAAAAGATATCACCCCGGAAGGATGAGCCAATTTATTAATTATCAGAATAGTTAAGCTCTGAATATAGAAAATCATTCGAAGGAATCGAATGTACCAAGATCAAGTAGCTTATAAGCTAAAACCTATTTAAGGAACTTGGCGGAACACACAATGTGACCCACAATAAAGATTTAAGGATATGTTTCCCCAATATGTAGAGAAGCATTATCACATAATGATATGCAGATATATGATATAATGAAAAACCTATATCGATTAAGGATCGATGGGTGAAGAAGCTCCAAAAGGATAAATGTACCTATTATAAATGTCAACTTGGGAGCTTGGAAAAGCTCCAGATATGCTATTAAGGTTAAGTCCATTATGCGACAAAAAGTACTTTCAGCATTTTATCAAATCACGAGGTCGAGATTTCTTTTAAGGGGGTGAGGATGTAACACCTCGAAAATTTACGTCCAATAGTGTACTGACACGTGTCATGGGCTTTGAATATGTGAAAACATACTTTAGAGGGACTAATGTTGACAAACGGTGAAAACTATGTGAATTCAAGGGTTCAAAGTATCAACGATTGATAAATAGGCTCTACAATAACCCTACATGGTGTTTATAACCTTAAACGGATAAGTCATGGATCATACGAAGCGAGAAATGAAAGAAAATGAGGAATTACAAACTACAGGGACTAGAAGTGTCAACATGTTGAAATTATACCTCTGAGTGATCTTTTGGCAAACCCGAAGCTTTGTAATGATAAAATATACTCACTAGAATATGTGGTAAAAATTTCATGAAGTTTCGTTATCATATGAGAAAGTTATGGCCAAAACCGTACAAGAAAGGTTAATTGCGTTATCGTGAATTTCGTGACTTTTCGGGTAAGCGTAAAATGAATCGAGGACTTTTCCATGTTTATAAAAGTCCCAAGGTTCATAAAAACCAGATTTGAGGGTTTAGAATGCAAGATAAATAGCCTAAAACACGTTACAAAGTTCAGGGACTGTTTTGTAAAAAGTTGGAAACTTGTAAACCAGGTCACCGCACCCTCGCGCCACGCGAGGGGGGTCTCGCGCCACGCGAGCCCCTTGCCAGCGCAGAACATTGCGAACAGCTGCCAGTCAGTTCGGTTTCGAGTTGTTAACAGCTGTTGGCGACTTAGGAAGCTGACCAATCGAATTTCATGCAAGAAGGGACACTTGTACTCTTCCTACAACACTTACAAACATCTGTAACATCCTTAAATCAGATCAAAATCATCAAAAAAGGGCACTTGTTGTTACAAACACATGAACTCTTGAACTTCAAAATTTCACAAGAACTTTTCTGGGGCATTCTGGTCGACAAGGCAGGCTCATAGTGATCTCTAAGCTTGTTTAGGACCATTGTAAGTGTTTATATCATCATCTAATTTGTTCTAGCTTAGTATATTAACCAAAAGTCAAACTATCGTAAATTACACTTGACTTTATGATTAAACGAGTTTGGCTCTGTCATTTCTCAAATTGAAAGTACCCACATGTTGGTATTTATGTGTGTAACAAACCCCTAAAAGGGTATTTTCAGATTCACACTCTAAGCATGTTAATTGTCGAGTCAAAGCATTCCTTAAAAAGTCAACAGAATGTGTTTTTGCAAATTTGAGCATGATTAGTAATGTAGGCTTCATGCAACTTGTTTGATCATCAAAATAACTTTATAAATAATGTAAGAACATGTTTCAACATGATCAACTCGACAATTTTCAGTTTAAACCCGAATCGGAACCGAAAGTCACATAAATTGACTTTTTCTTTGACTATCGGTTCGGATCCATCCATGCATGTTTGAGATCTGCATTAGAGCATATTTTGGACCAACTTTCATATAAGATTAACTCTCTAAGATTTCACAACTTGGTTCAACACTTATCCGCTTCATATGCATGTTATCGGTTTATGCTTAAATATGACTATTTTGCCCTTTTGATTATAAAACGCGATTTTTGAAAAAGTGAAAGAGTAGAAACCTTTGTTACTGATTTATAAACTTGCACCGAAAATTTGACATCAATCCGAGGTCTGGATTGTGAGTTATGCTCAATATCGCAAATGGAACGGTTTTTATTAATTAAACGGCGTTATGAGCATAACACCTATCAAAACCTAATTTTTGACATCAAAGTGTATACCTACTGTTGTTATAAAATATTTTGGGAATTATAAGGATTTTTAATAATTTTTAAACTGATTGAATCATAGAGTTTTAGCCTTAAATCGGTTATTGTCGGTTTTGCCCTTTTGGGCTATAAAATGAGTTTTATAAATCCTTTTGATCCCAAACCTTTTTCTACTGATTTTATTTGATAAATAAAATATTTTGAGCATTCTGGAAATATAAAAATCTCAGCTTTCTTTTAAAAACCCGGAAACGGCTCTAAATCGCTTTTTTTTTTAAAGCGTTTTTATCGCATAGTATACACTATAACCATATTAAACATGTAAGGTTGGTACCTACTGATGTTCTTAACATATTTTTATAAAATAACAGTAAGTACAAGTTTATAAACCCAGGTTTCCAATTTTGACATTTTTAGCCCTTGTGAAATTACCAAAATACCCCTAAGGTGCGTAGTTTGGTTTTAAATGATAAGTTTCACATATGGGTCATACCCTACTGTTATAACATGTTAAATTAAGTATACTTATTGTATAAATCAGACCCATAACTCAGATTTACAAATAAACTCTTTTATAACCTTTTTAAATGACCAAAGTGCCCTTATGAGGCCTAGTTTGTGTTTAAATCCGTTTTGGGCATAATAGAAAATAACTTACTGATATTATGACATATTTAAGGCATATTAAATCAGGGAACTTGCATATGACTCTTATGGTTACCCATAACGCCCTTTTCGCGTCCGGTTCAGTTTATGTAACTAGTTTGCATAAATTGACCGAAACGGGTCAAACATTATAATTTTTGTCTCAAAATCCAGAATGTATTTAGTATACCCATATTATACAAGTCTTCAAACTTGTCGGGTCTAAATTACATTCTATCCGGTTTTCGCTTAATCGTGCGTTTGAACCGTAGCGTCCTTTAAAACTAACCGGTCTAAGCTTAGGCTTAGTTAAAGACCCGTTAGGAATCTAATAGGTTATTAAAAACCTTCGTTCCAGATTTAGGAGCCCAGTAAAAGCTATCTGTACTTGCTGATTTGATATACGGCTGGGATTGAATTTATATTTAGCTCAGGTAAATACTTTTAACTTATTTTCTCTTATACGGGCTTGGGATACGGTATTATAAAAATACCGCTTGGTCGGGTGTAGAAACCTTTTAATCGGAGATGATTGAATTGCATAATCCCGTTTTAATTCGTATTGCTTGATAACAAATAACATTGGGGGTTAATGACCGTGTCCTGGATATCCTTGGCTCATTTTAAAAAGTGAATGGCCACGACGTAAGCACAAGGTGTAGACAAAACACCTCCTGTTGCATATGTAAAACGTATACTCACTTGTGAGGATAACTTCTTGTGAGATTATATTTGTGGTGTGTCGATTAACCTTGTCCGGCATGTATTGTATTGTATTGTATAATCACCGGCCCTAAATGTTGGACAAACATGTAAATCGGATACAAGATTTTTATTAATAAAATTGTCCCAAGTTATAAAAGATTAATTTTGCCTCTGTGCATTTTAATCACTGTGTCAAGATATTTTGGTGCCGTTTGCACTCAAATAAATTTTCAACCTCTTTTCAAAATGAGTCAGTTAAATTGTATTTACCAGTGAAAACTGACGTATTTTTCCAAAAAGGTTAAGTGACAGGTACTGAACGTAATTGGCTGGAAGCTCAGGGCGATTATAAGGAATCTTACAAGTCCTAGGCGTCTAAAGTCTGCTGAACAATGATTATGATTATTCGATCCGCCTGTGGATCTTTTGCTTTCCGTTGTAATACTCTGATATTACTTTATATTCGGATTGTAATATTTTTATCTTCTGCTTCCGCTGTGCATTTATATATTGTGTTGTTTGACTATGACGATATCAACTACGTCACGATACTCCCCACCGGGCCCACCGGTGACACGTGGAAATCGGGGTGTGACACTCGTATAGAGCTATACGAGGCGTATAGGGTTGTTTTTCCGACCAGCTTCTGCACCAAGTACAACGTCACATCAGTCACATCAGACGGGGAGTCTAGGCCTGTACGAGGGACGGATACGAGGGTGTAGGTCCACCCGGAGGATCGAGTAACCTCTATTCCCTGTTTTCTGACAAACCCGAAAGTGCGGAATCCAAACGGGTAAGTTAAACCAAGTTACGAACACGTAAGACACAATATTCAACGATTAACACTCAATGTATTAATGCTAGAAAACGGTTACAATGCGGTGTTTACAAATGGTCTCTGTAAACTCTCAGTGTGTGTTACAATGTGTTCGCTCGCAAATCTATTCAGACTTGTCTAAAGGTTTCTGTTCTGTGTCTGTGCTTATATAGTAACACAGTGACGAAATCAGGAACTGGACGAAATCGGATTGACGAAATCCAATATCTCGGTGATTTCGTCTCATATGGGATTTCGCCATATAAGGGGATTTCGTCCCACACATATGTTTTCGTCACATCAGGTTGGCCCAAACAAAAGACAAAGTCCATTCAACTATTTCGGCCCAAATGTTAATTACGGCCCAAGTGACAAATCTGTCATTTGTTTTTGCAATTTCAACATAGGACAAGACTTGTGACATCACCATGACATCACAATGATGATGTCATGGTGATGTGTAAACGGGACTTTGCTTGCGGCGCTCCGTGCTTCGCGTGTCGAACTCTGGGGCGCACGACTGAGGAATGTCGTGACGTTGGGCTGGAGCCGGACCTAACCGAGTTGAACCGAACCGAAACGAATCGAGTCGAGTCGCGTCCACATAAAGTGTACCAACAAACTCCCCCTTGGACGCTACTCGTGAGGTTCGTCTTCCGTGTCTTTCATGTAGGAGGATCTTCAAAGTCTTCACGCGTCGTAAGAAGAAAGTGTACCAACAAACTCCCTTTTTCATTCAAGTAGTGCATTAATAAACTCCCCCTTAGAATGAACTCTCCATTGAGTCATGCTCGTGAATCTTTTGATTTGTCAATTCTTTAGATCCTTGTGATGTTGATGAGTGATCAACTGCAACCCGATCATCTTGATCTTCTGATTGCATCAACGTCGTGTCTTCACTTTACGGCTTGTCATCTGACACGTTCTCTTCGCCTTTAGCTGATTCTGATGTCATATCTGCACATACAGGAAAGCTAAACACGTAATGAGAACAACCGCTTGGAATATAGATGCCATAAACAAACGACACATGTGAGATCAAATCTCAATCAAATACCGACCGACAACAGTTTGAAAGTTTAAACAAATTTGTTCAATTTTAGACCTTTAACTTTCAAAACTTGTTAACTTCGACAGTTTATGAAGATGCAATTGTTTTCCGGCTTACAATCAGGATTTTGGGTAGGATAGATTCGAGTTCCAACATCGGTCAATAAAAAATAAACTAGAAGCAAAATCTTTTTGGCTTTTATAAAGATTATATTAAAACACACCTAAAATCTTTTTGAAATTTTTCATTTTTCAAAAGTAAAGACGGAAAGCAATAAATAAATATATACGAAGATGCAGAAACGAAAGCAATAAATAAATATTTACAGACATTTTTTTTCGAGTTTCGAGGGTAAGAGAATCATATCAGTATACGGTCACGCCTAAACGCTCTTTTTGTTCAATTAGTTAACATTTAGATAAGCATCCTATAACAATTATCGGTATTGTTGTCCACATAAGCTCAACTTATCAGATGTAATCATGGCGAGGGGATACGTTAAGGTATGATTTATACTTACCGACCGGTGTTCATCCACACACGACACATTCCCGTATCAAGGTATGCACGAGGATTCATCTTACCGGTGAGTATACTGTTTATCATCCGTTTGACCGTATAAAAGAATGTGAGAAACTCACTTATTTGATTGAAAACAAGCCCTATGTGATAGAATCACTTATTGACCAGGAACTTGATTTTCGATGCATGAGGGCACAAGAGCAAGTCCGTGAACAGGTCAGTACTTTCGTACAGCAGAGAGACGAACTTGACTCCCGGAAAGAATCTGTGATATATTATCACTTATTTTGTTTGGACATGTGATTGTTGATCACTTATTGAGGTCGAATGCAATATGTACACGTATGTATAGTATCATGGAAGATCTTAGACTTCGTCTCCGTTATTTTTACGGTTTGATACAACCATGATACCCAGATGATAAGACAGCATAAAGACCGAATATCTCAGAACCTCGGCAATCTCTCAAACGAAATTTCGGTACTAAGACCATATGCCAATGTGCGGTTCCCACCTGGTCTTCAGTCGATTTAAGATTTATATCACCCTGCACACTTTAAAATGATTGTGAGCCTACCGATACATCTTATATAGAGCTGCTTATCAATTTTCATTTTGCATTTCAGTTTGAAGTGGTTTCGACAGACCACTGATGTACTATCATTTTCTCTTCTGCTCGCCAGGAAACTCATTTTTGTTTTTCTATTGTTTTTGAGTTTTGAAATTTTTCGATGTTTTTGAATTTTCAAATTTGGATTTACTCCCCCTAAAATCAACAAACTAAGATAAAATTTAAAAACACAAGGTATTTACAAAAACGATTTTCCGATGCTGGTTAACTCATGTTTTACCTCAATGCCATTTACCAAAATTAATTTTAATCAGAAATGATTTTATCGAATTTTAGAAAAATCAGTTGGCATGTCGGTAAGCGGTGCGGACCATGACAACATTGTCTGGCCAAAGAGTGCTATGAGAGGATAACAATTTATAAAGCAGCTTAAATATCGACAAGTATAGGAGAGATTAGAAATTTAAAACCGTATCCTGCAACTGCTTCGTGCATTGCAAGGAATCTGAGTGCTCTCCCAAACTGGATATCCACCCGGTGTGGATTTCAAAGTCGATTTTGTAGCAACTGAGAAATCTCTTCACAGCAACAAGATCAGAAATCTTTGGGTCCGGCTGGTCTTCCATATTGCACCAGCGAAGGTCTTTGTCTTTCTTTTTGAGAAGTAGTGTGCGGTTGTTCAATCCAAGCCAAGGCATCCGCACACCCGGTTGGTTTGTTCAACAAACACATTTTCTTCAATCACATCGCGAAGAAATGTACACTGCACGTTCATCTTGTTGATTTGAACTTCAGACGTGCTGCAGGTGCGTACATTTTGATTGAATCTATCCTGGGGACCCGATCAAAGCCTTTAACAATCAAACTTTGAAATGATTTTCATTTTGTCGAAGCTTTCAATCTCTTTCGACAGACAATTCTGTCTTCTTTTTCTTTTTCTTCTCTCCATCAAAGGCAACCACTCCTAGAAATAACAATATCTTGGAGCTTTGAGTCGCCTAACTTGTGCATGGACACTCCACTATCAACAATCCGATGACTATCGATAGTTCCTCCTGGAACATCCTGCACACTCACTCAGAGATTAGTTGGAGAGGGGGACCCAAGCCTTAATAGACTTGGGTCGTCCTTCATCATCGAGGATTGTGACTTCGATTTCCTGATGATTCGGAATGGATTGAGCTTCCCCTGAAACAGTTACCGATTTTGGTTTCCAAATCTGTTTTTGTTTTTCATTTTTAATTTCTAACTTAACAGACTTTGTTTGGACAACCTCCGGTTTTAACGCCTTTTCAATCACCTTCACATTTTTACGACGTTGTTTTGTTTCCTGTTCTTTAACAGTGCGTTTATCATGTTTTGGAGAAACAGGACGACGTTGTGAGTGACCTTGTTCAGAGGGGGCTCTTTTAACAAAATTTGGTTTGGGCGAGTTTGTGCAGTCTTTAATGATGTGCCCAAACTTCCCACACTTGAAACAAGTTCTCCTTTCAACAAACTTAGGAGAATCTGTTCGACTAACAGATGTCGAACCAGTAGAACCTGAGGTACTTGCTCTTTCATCACACCCATTTGTATGTTGAGTGTAATTGTTTTGACTGTTATGTTTTAAAATTTTGACTTGTTGGATAAAATCGGTGTTTGATTTGTTTTCAAAAGTCTCAATTTTATCAGTACCCTTCGATGCTACAAACTTGACATCCTTGTTTTTCTTCTGGTTACGAGCTCTGTTTGTTTCAGATTTTGATTGAGAAACATTAGGCTTTTGAGCTCGCCTTTTTGGTTGTTTACCCTTATTAGCAAAAGGTTGTTGCTTTGTTGGTGATTTTTGATTTCCAAATTGTTTTCTGATTTTGGATTTTGGAATGGGATCACATTGAGTCACAACAACTTCAGGGATCGTCTTTCCCAAAAAATTGCTTGTATTATCTTCAAAAACTTTTTCAATCGAAGATGGATTGACATTTTTAATTGGAAAATCATGATCTGAATATATTTTAGAATCACCAAACAAAGTGTACAACACGTTATTACTCTTAACGGTAGACACAGATTCTTTTACTTCCTTGACAAGATTAATCACTTGTTTGGCAACTTGTTGCACGGCAGGAATAAGAGGATCACAAAGAATATGATTCTCAATTGGAATTTCTATTCCCTTCTTCTTATCAAGTGATTCATCCTGGTCATTCACATCTGATTCTGATTCATCATCAGACGACTCATAGTCCTCAATGATTGGAGGACTTTGTTTCGTAGACGTTGAAGTTTCTGTTTGCTCAGATGATGTACTTGAATAACTGTCCGATTTGAACCCTAGGCCAGTAGTAACTTCCTCATAATCAAGAGGCACACTGGGTTCAAAACGAGGCATATCCTCTTCATCGGGCGACTTGGTATAGTCGTGTCTCAAAGGGGGTGGACACGCCTTATACCCAACGCCTTTCACGTTCCCTTTCAGCTTTTGAACGTCTATGATGTGATCAAGCACATATCGGGAGTTAGAATAACTCTCCAATTTGAGCTTGATCGCTTCATATTCACACTTGGCCGTGGCTAGCTCTTTCTTGGTTTCCTCAATGATATTAATGTAGTTATTAATACCAATTTGTTTGTTGAAAACAGTTTTTGTTAATTCGGAAACACTTTTCTTTTGGGTTTCAATAACTGTTTTAAATTCCTTTTCATTGCGAGCTAAGGCCATGTTTGCCTCTTTGCACTTTGACAGTTCAATAACAAAACTCTGATTGTGACTATGAATCGTATCACATTCAAGTTTCACTCTATCACATTCATGTTTCATATCAGCACAATCAATACATATGCTAGGAGTTTCAGATTTTACCTGACTTGTCGAGGCTGAGACATTTGCCATAAAGGCAGTCTGATAAGAAAAAGATCCATCTTCAGAATTATAATCTCCCACATTCGAGCTTTCTTCATCTGAACTCCCGCTGTATCCCGAACTATCATCTGATTCAGAAAATTCTTCTTTGTGCACATGCTTGATGTGACTGATGATCTTCGCATAGCATGCATTTCCTCCTCCTAACTGTATGGACCAATCACATCCTTCATCAGCTTGAACTATCAATGCTTGGTTGGGGTTTGAAGGCCCTGACTGGTTGGTTTGGTTGTTAGCAGCTACTATCCCTCTTTCGTTGTTAGCTTGATTTAAAGTACTTGTTTGATTTTGGAAGGGATTTTGGTTGCCTTGTTGGTTGCCTTGTTTGCTTGGTCGCGTGCATTCACGTTTGAAGTGACCCTTTTCACCGCAATTAAAGCATGTGACAACACCCTTGTCAAACCCGTACTTGGTATCCCTTTTGCTTTCCAAGCTGGTTCTCCCCGTTCTGCTCATATAATCCTTTGCCCTTCTCACAGCGCTAGCAAACGCCCACTTGATATCCATTAACTCCATTTCATCCCTGTCTATCTGCTGATAGTCTTCGTTTGTCAAATTAATGTTGCCAATTTGACTTGCGACTAATCCGCTGTAGGCATTAACCATAGTGGTAAGAATTTCAATGTGATCCCGTGCAGCTTCTACACTCACTTTGGAAAGATTTGAAGTATCAGGTTTGTTACCATAGAAGGCTTGTTGTGGTTGGGCTTGTAGTGGAGGTTTAGAAAAATAGGCAGCTGGATCAAATTGGGGTTGAAGTGTGGCAACTTGAGGTTTCGGAAGATAGGCATTTATGTGACACCTGTGTCACTTCAACCATCAAACAAATGCCAAACCAATGAAATATTGTATTTCATACTTGGGATTTGTAAAAAATATGTGTATCGTTTGCACATATCAACTCTTGTTCGATTTCAAGCTCTAAATCGCTTTCTGGAAGGTTATACGCGCACTGATGCGTAAATATAACCAGTTTAATGCAACAAACACTCCAGAATAGTGACATAGACTTAACATACCTTAAATAACCTCTACATAACTTAGAAATAAGTTTTGGAAGGTTTGGTATGCCGAAATCAAGTTAAATCGCTTACAGGGACAAAACTTGACAAACTGCGAAAGTATGCCAATTTGAACTGTAACAGACATTCCGGAACATGACCATAAGTTAAACATACCATAAATATCCTTTACATAGCTTAGAAATAGGCTTTGAGGGGGTTCGGTATGCTAAAATAAACTTTTGGGTCATTCAGGGACTAAAAGTGTCAAAAAGTGCACAAGTTTGCACTTTTGCGCATAACTCAAGTTCTGAATACATCCGGACATCCAAAAATTTATGTAAGCATGACTATATTATGCTTTAGTGTTTGTCTTACCAAAAATCCATTCGTTGCTTCATTTGGATCGTTTTTCGCGCTTATGCGCATTCCGTCGTAATTAAGCGAACATCGCGTTCGTACGACCAAACGAACCAACATCCGGCATATTTTTGAGCATGTTTTGAGTTCCCTATACTTTAACTTCATTTTAGTGCCTTGAAATGAGGTTAACGGGGTTCAAACGCATCGAAAATAGCCTAAACGGGCTGCAGGGACCATTTCTGTCAGTTTTGAAACATTTCTGAAACAGGGGGCAGTGGCGTAGCGCGAGCCCTAAGGGCCTATGCAGTCGTGCTACGCGAGTGCCTTATCTGGACAGAAACCTCAGTTTTGCACTTTCGGGACCAGATTCGATGTATTAACAGCTACAAACAGCCTGTTTGCAGCTGTTATCCACTCCTTAATCCCTTGCCACATGTTGATACCCTATGGTGAGTGGCCAATTTAGTCACCATGAGTTTCCGACAAGTGTACGCATGGGATTCGAGCACGGTTTCCATGAAACGATCCTAACGGTTCGGGTATTCCTATAAATACCCATCCACCCCAACCTCATTTCTCACAAGAATCTGGATTTGAGAGCTCTAAGTTGAAACCATTGTTTCATACCTGAGTTCTTGGATCGAGATTAGCATTCGGAGACCCTTCGTAAGTATTCTTTCGTTCTTTTCTTTCTTTTATTGCTTTTCGAGTCAGAAAGTCAAACTTTGTTTGACTTTCAGCGTTGACCAGCTTATGGTCAATGCGAAGTTCGTTTGAACTTCGTAACGTGAGTGTAATCACGTTGGTTATAGTCCTTTGGGACTATGCCTACTGATTACCACGTTTTCTAGGGTCGTAGGGTAAGCGATCTAATAAATCGCTTATACCTTCGAACCCGACCCAGTTTGGTCGATCATTAGGATCCGACCAAACACATTAGGTGACCATAGTAGGTAGGGAATAACCTTCCGAGGTTATACCCTATGGTCACTTCGTTTGAATAGTTGTATGATAGGTAGTTTATATGCCTTAGGTAAATTACCAGAATACCCTTTTCACGTATAATTGGTAATTAAGCATATGTAACCTAAACTTTTGTCACATAACTGATTATGTAACATGTTTAGGCATATAACACTTGTCATAGGGCTAGTTAGACGGTCCGAACGCATTTCACGCGAACGACGCGTTAAAGTAGCATAAGCTACCTAAACGGGTCGTAATGGGTCGTAAGCTCTTAGATTAAGGTTTCATTTAGTATGTAGGCTTTGTTAAACCATATGACACGAGTCTCTATACTCGTTTGGTTTACGAACCCTCATTCTATCAGATCTTCCGATTTAGGTCCGGTTTATTAACATAGTTACCTATATTAGGTGCCGTTTGATATCTGTGATCTCTAGCATTGTTTGGTCGTTACGCAAGGACTACTAAGCAATCTCAAGTGAGTACATAGACCCCTCTTTTACTGTTTTCCAAACTGTTTTGGGGTGAAACACATGTGCCTACTTGTTACTTTCATGCTTTCCTGTTTTCACATTATATACCTGCTATGTTCGTTAGTACATTATAGTACATGATTTTATTACATCTTATGCTAGGTATGCCCATTGTGTGCATTACTTAGTACATCGTTTTACATTACATTACATGCTACGTATGTCTATTGTTGTATACGTAGTACAGGTCATATGCTACGTATGTCTATTGTTGCATACTTAGTACAGGTCACATGCTACGTATGTCTATTGTTGTATACGTAGTACAGGTCACATGCTACGTATGTCTATTGTTGTATACGTAGTACAGGTCACATGCTACGTATGTCTATTGTTGCATACTTAGTACAGGTCACATGCTACGTATGTCTATTGTTGTATACGTAGTACAGGTCACATGCTACGTATGTCTATTGTTGTATACGTAGTACAGGTCACATGCTACGTATGTCTATTGTTGCATACTTAGTACAGGTCACATGCTACGTATGTCTATTGTCGCGTACTTAGAACATTTGTTATTCATCACAGGCTTACATTTTGGATACATATTACATGATTTACATTAGACATGAACATTTTACATCTTGATGGTTTGGTTTGATTAAGTGATTTAAGTAACGAGGCATGTGTAATATGATACAAGCATGGTGGATACGCCGCTGGTACTTCCTATATATAAGTGTTTGTATGGTATCACATATTGTAGCGTTATTTGAATCATTTCAATATGAGACATATAACATTTTATACAAATAACATACTTTTCACAAGACATTGATTTACAAACAACTTATCTTATAAAAACTCATTTTACAATGGTTATTCATTTAACCATACATTATTCTCTTATTATACATATCATCTGATCTTATCATTTTTCAAATGATTTACAAAACAAAGCAAATTACAAGGTTCATGACTAAACATTTTCTCAAACATAAGTCATGAAACTTATTTTCACAAAACCTATGTATCTCACAGGCATTTTTATGCTGACGTACCTATTTTCACATGTGTTTTTCAGGAGCTGTTGCATAGGACTTATCAAGACATACTTAGGCGAACCTGTGCCTTAGTGACTTAAAACGAGACAATAACTAGTTAATTTATGTTATGTACTCTTTGTTTCTTGTTTAAAACAATGTAAACTCTCATGTTTGATAAATAAAACGAAACTTCAATTGCCATGGATTTGAAACAATTATTTCTGTTACAACACTCCCCGACATTTCCGCCACGTTTTGTATGTTCTACGTGGTCGGGGTGTGACAGAAAAGATGGTATCAGAGCCAATGGTTATAGGGAATTAGGTTATTAGTAATGCTTTAACCTAGTCTATAACCTTCTTAGGACCCTAACGCGAGTTTACTTGCGTTTAGTCATAAAACAATACCGTCACCTATCCTTAGGCGACGACCACAACAAGAACATAAATTTCAAAACCGCTTTGAAAACTAATCATCTGTTCTAGGATGATTGATTACTAGGTTTTGAACCCTCTATTGTAAGGTTTTGAACCCTCTGTTATATGGTTTTGAACCCCTTTGAATTTTCAAAAAAAATCTCGTCAATGTTTTGGGTTTTAAATAATGTGAACACGTGCAAACTGGAAGGGTGAATGCCTGTATTCTGGGTTTTCTGTCTAGGCAAGCACTTCGTATACATCTCATCAGACGCGAGACCAGTTGTGCTTACCTGGGAATTCTTGGGATGAGTGTTCACTTATAGGCGAGCATGTTTTCGCGGTACATTATTTTTGACCTATTTACTTTGATAAATCACCAGGGTCGTTTGTTGCTTTGTAGTAACAAACAAATGACCACTATCCTTGCTTTCATCAGATTTGTTTCATCTCATTCTTTTCGTCTAAACCTCTCACTCGTTTCCTTTCATGTTCTTCTCTTTTAGAATGCCTCCACGACGCGAAAATCCGGTATCTATTGACGATCTGGCAGCTGTCATTACACAGCAAATAACTGCTGCAATCCCGACCATCGTTGCCCAATGTCACCAAGCTATCAACAACAATAATGCTCTTTGCAGCTTCAAGACGTTCAACTCGGCCAAGCCATCAAAGTTTTCTGGGTCTCAAGGAGCGACTGCACTTCTGCAATGGTTCGAGAGTCTGGAGAGCACCTTCAGGCATGTACAATGTCCAAACGAGCGAAAGGTAGATTTCGCATCTAGTGTCTTTGAGAAACGAGCTTTGACGTGGTGGAACGGTGTGGTGAGAGATAGGGGTGCCGAAGTGGCACTGGCTCAAACATGGGAAGAACTTAGAGCACTGATGATGAAGAAATTCTATCCTCGTCACGAGATCAGGGCCTTGGAAAGGGAATTTGACGATCTTAAGCAAGACAGCGGTGAACATCGAGCATACACTGATCGATATGAGGAGCTGAGCCTGTTGTGTCCTACCATGGTTACGCCTTTGGATAAGGCGATCGAAAAATACATTGATGGTCTCCCTGACTCAGTTCAGGACATTGTTACCGGTAGTAACCCCACTACGGTTAGGCAGGCCATTGAGCTATCTGCAACTTTGACTGAATCTCAGATCAGGAAACGTAAGCTTTTCCGAAAGGGTGACAAGAAACCGCTCGAGGAATCAAAGACCATGGATGAACAGACTGGATCCCTTGAGCGGTCAAAGAAGCAAAAGGCTTCTCAGAACTTCGCCATGGTCGCTCACAATGGTCAAGCCGTCCCCAAACAACCAGCTCAACCCCGTACTAGGAAGCCATACAATGGAATTTCACCTTTGTGCAACCGATGTAACCTTTATCATCATGTTAATGTGAAGTGCCGTGAATGCCAAATTTGTGGACGTAAAGGTCATACAGCAAAAGTTTGCGTAGCAGCAGTTGCACCAAATCAAGCTAACAACAAACCTGCTCGAGCTCGCTTTCCACCAGGTTCTTGCTACAAGTGTGGCGAGATGGGACATTTCCGAAGAAATTGCCCAAAGCTTGCTAATGCTAATCCAGCACAGAGATGAGCATCTGACCGACTAGAAGACAACACTCTTTACAAATAATCACATCTTATGTATTATTTTCTTTTGTTGTCAAGGTCCATGAAACAGTTGTTAACATTGTTTATAAATAAATCTTTTATTTACATTACAATGTATTTATGTGATTGTATGCATAAACAACATATCCCCTACAATACCGACAACCAAGGAATCGTATTCCTTGAAAAGCAAACTACCCCCAAAATTCTTCCATTTTACAATCTCTTGCGTCTTACACAAAGATCCTAAGTACCCGTCTCTTGTAAAAAGACGAAGTACAAGGTGCAAGTTATAATTCTGTACGAATACCCCAAGTACCACTATAAATTCTTAATAGGGTACCCAAGGGTATTTCCGTATGTCCTAAATTATTGTGTACCTTAATTCGAACATTGCGTTTTCCTGAAAACGAAAATCGAATTTTTGGTAGATCATCCTATCTTCATGGATGGATTCTTGAAATGATTAAAGTGCCAAATGAAATCCACGAATTGGATTCCTGGTGTACTTTAAGTATCCGCGTCCAAAGATAACAAATCAATAACCAAGTTAAACAACTATGTAATTATGTGCTTATGTGTTTCCTTTTATGTTTTTGAGTAATCCAAGTTTTTGTTATCCAAATCCTCGTAGAATCTTCCATATCTTTGTGTACTATATTAAATCCTCAATGGGCTTTTACGTAATAGTAAAGACCCTTGGATTATATTGTACTATTCCATAATTAGACCCTTGAGTGGTCTAGGTAAACAGATTGATCCAAAAATCTGGTTAGGAATATCATGTGATGATATAGCTGAAAGGACTCCTTGGTTGCCTAATTAAAAAGGATCCTTTGTCGATCTAATTAAAAGGACCCTATGGTAGTCTAGTCACACTCATCACAGGTTTGATTTTTCCTCCCCTTCACATTACAAACAAATTGCGCGGACTATGCAAGGAATTGCGTAATTATGGATGCATACATAATTATGAAATTCAGTGCACGGAAACCACAGCGAGTTTTGTCATGTGTCTAGAGTTCGTTCCGTTCATTTTCGTTTCTATCTGAAGAAATGGTGGAAAATGACTCATTTCGTTCATTTTCGGTTCCGAAGAAATGGTGGAAAATGACTCATTTCGTTCATGTTCGGTTCTGAAGAAATGGTGGAAAATGACTCGTTTCGTTCATGTTCGGTTCTGAAGAAATGGTGGAAAATGACTCGTTTCGTTCATTTTCGGTTCTGAAGAAATGGTGGAAAATGACTCCTTTCGTTCATTTTCGGTTCTGAAGAAATGGTGGAAAATGACTCGTTTCGTTCATTTTCGGTTCTGAAGAAATGGTGGAAAATGACTTGTTTCGTTCATTTTCGGTTCTGAAGAAATTGTGGAAAATGACTCGTTTCGTTCATTTTCGGTTCTGAAGAAATGGTGGAAAATGACTCATTTCGTTCATTTTCGGTTCTGAAGAAGTGGTGGAAAATGACTCCTTTCGTTCATTTTCGGTTCTGAAGAAGTGGTGGAAAATGACTAATTTCGTTCATTTTCATTTCTAAAGAATGCCTGTTGAAAATAACTCCGTTCATTTTTCATTTTTGAAAAATGTCCGTTAAAGAGAAATAACAGGATTATGCCTTGATTATCTTTGATGGTTATTTAACACAAAGTCACAAATAGACTCCTACGAATGAATTTCGGGACGAAATTTCCTAAAGTAGGGGAGACTGTGACACCTGTGTCACTTCAACCATCAAACAAATTCCAAACCAATGAAATATTGTATTTCATACTTGGGATTTGTAAAAATATGTGTATCGTTTGCACATATCAACTCTTGTTCGATTTCAAGCTCTAAATCGCTTTCTGGAAGGTTATACGCGCACTGATGCGTAAATATAACCAGTTTAATGCAACAAACACTCCAGAATAGTGACATAGACATAACATACCTTAAATAACCTCTACATAACTTAGAAATAAGTTTTGGAAGGTTTGGTATGCCGAAATCAAGTTAAATCGCTTACAGGGACAAAACTTGACAAACTGCGAAAGTATGCCAATTTGAACTGTAACAGACATTCCGGAACATGACCATAAGTTAAACATACCATAAATATCCTTTACATAGCTTAGAAATAGGCTTTGATGGGTTCGGTATGCTAAAATAAACTTTTGGGTCATTCAGGGACTAAAAGTGTCAAAAAGTGCACAAGTTTGCACTTTTGCGCATAACTCAAGTTCTGAATACATCCGGACATCCAAAAATTTATGTAAGCATGACTATATTATGCTTTAGTGTTTGGCTTACCAAAAATCCATTCGTTGCGTCATTTGGATCGTTTTTCGCGCTTATGCGCATTCCGTCGTAATTAAGCGAACATCGCGTTCGTACGACCAAACGAACCAACATCCGGCATATTTTTGAGCATGTTTTGAGTTCCCTATACTTTAACTTCATTTTAGAGCCTTGAAATGAGGTTAACGGGGTTCAAACGCATCGAAAATAGCCTAAACGGGCTGCAGGGACCATTTCTGTCAGTTTTGAAACATTTCTGAAACAGGGGGCAGTGGCGTAGCGCGAGCCCTAAGGGCCTATGCAGTCGCGCTACGCGAGTGCCTTATCTGGACAGAAACCTCAGTTTTGCACTTTCGGGACCAGATTCGATGTATTAACAGCTACAAACAGCCTGTTTGCAGCTGTTATCCACTCCTTAATCCCTTGCCACATGTTGATACCCTATGGTGAGTGGCCAATTTAGTCACCATGAGTTTCCGACAAGTGTACGCATGGGATTCGAGCACGGTTTCCATGAAACGATCCTAACGGTTCGGGTATTCCTATAAATACCCATCCACCCCAACCTCATTTCTCACAAGAATCTGGATTTGAGAGCTCTAAGTTGAAACCATTGTTTCATACCTGAGTTCTTGGATCGAGATTAGCATTCGGGGACCCTTCGTAAGTATTCTTTCGTTCTTTTCTTTCTTTTATTGCTTTTCGAGTCAGAAAGTCAAACTTTGTTTGACTTTCAGCGTTGACCAGCTTATGGTCAATGCGAAGTTCGTTTGAACTTCGCAACGTGAGTGTAATCACGTTGGTTATAGTCCTTTGGGACTATGCCTACTGATTACCACGTTTTCTAGGGTCGTAGGGTAAGTGATCTAATAAATCTCTTATACCTTCGAAGCCGACCCAGTTTGGTCGATCATTAGGATCCGACCAAACACATTAGGTGACCATAGTTGGTAGGGAATAACCTTCCGAGGTTATACCCTATGGTCGCTTCGTTTGAATAGTTGTATGATAGGTAGTTTATATGCCTTAGGTAAATTACCAGAATACCCTTTTCATGTATAATTGGTAATTAAGCATATGTAACCTAAACTTTTGTCACATAACTGATTATGTAACATGTTTAGGCATATAACACTTGTCATAGGGCTAGTTAGACGGTCCGAACGCGTTTCACGCGAACGACGCGTTAAAGTAGCATAAGCTACCTAAACGGGTCGTAATGGGTCGTAAGCTCTTAGATTAAGGTTTCATTTAGTATGTAGGCTTTGTTAAACCATATGACACGAGTCTCTATACTCGTTTGGTTTACGAACCCTCATTCTATCAGATCTTCCGATTTAGGTCCGGTTTATTAACATAGTTACCTATATTAGGTGCCGTTTGATATCTGTGATCTCTAGCATTGTGTGGTTGTTACGCAAGGACTACTAAGCAATCTCAAGTGAGTACATAGACCCCTCTTTTACTGTTTTCCAAACTGTTTTGGGGTGAAACACATGTGCCTACTTGTTACTTTCATGCTTTCCTGTTTTCACATCATATACCTGCTATGTTCGTTAGTACATTATAGTACATGATTTTATTACATCTTATGCTAGGTATGCCCATTGTGTGCATTACTTAGTACATCGTTTTACATTACATTACATGCTACGTATGTCTATTGTTGTATACGTAGTACAGGTCATATGCTACGTATGTCTATTGTTGCATACTTAGTACAGGTCACATGCTACGTATGTCTATTGTTGTATACGTAGTACAGGTCACATGCTACGTATGTCTATTGTTGTATACGTAGTACAGGTCACATGCTACGTATGTCTATTGTTGCATACTTAGTACAGGTCACATGCTACGTATGTCTATTGTTGTATATGTAGTACAGGTCACATGCTACGTATGTCTATTGTTGTATACGTAGTACAGGTCACATGCTACGTATGTCTATTGTTGCATACTTAGTACAGGTCACATGCTACGTATGTCTATTGTCGCGTACTTAGTACATTTGTTATTCATCACAGGCTTACATTTTGGATACGTATTACATGATTTACATTAGACATGAACATTTTACATCTTGATGGTTTGGTTTGATTAAGTGATTTAAGTAACGAGGCATGTGTAATATGATACAAGCATGGTGGATACGCCGCTGGTACTTCCTATATATAAGTGTTTGTATGGTATCACATATTGTAGCGTTATTTGAATCATTTTAGTTTGAGACATATAACATTTTATACAAATAACATACTTTTCACAAGACATTGATTTACAAACAACTTATCTTATACAAACTCATTTTACAATGGTTATTCATTTAACCATACATTATTCTCTTATTATACATATCATCTGATCTTATCATTTTTCAAATGATTTACAAAACAAAGCAAATTACAAGGTTCATGACTAAACATTTTCTCAAACATAAGTCATGAAACCTATTTTCACAAAACCTATGTATCTCACAGGCATTTTTATGCTGACGTACCTATTTTCACATGTGTTTTTCAGGAGCTGTTGCATACGACTTATCAAGACATACTTAGGCGAACCTGTGCCTTAGTGACTTAAAACGAGACAAGAACTAGTTAATTTATGTTATGTACTCTTTGTTTCTTGTTTAAAACAATGTAAACTCTCATGTTTGATAAATAAAACGAAACTTCAATTGCCATGGATTTGAAACAATTATTTCTGTTACAACACTCCCTGACATTTCCGCCACGTTTTGTATGTTCTACGTGGTCGGGGTGTGACAATTTATATCAAATTGGGGTTGAGGTGTGGCTACTTGAGGTTTAGAAAAATAGGCAGCTGGATCAAATTGGGATTGGGCTGGTGCAACTTGAGGTTTCGGAAGATAGGCATTTATGTCAAATTGGGGTTGAGGTGTGGCTACTCCTCCAAAATAGGATCTTGGGTCGAAAGCATTTGACACATAAGCTATTTGTATCTTTGGTTGCTGGCTTGTACTAGCAGCAGGAGCAATCCCTCCAAAGTACATCTCTGGATTTTGAGGGACAGGAATTAGTTTAGCTTTTCTGATTTCTTCTGCATCTTTGTTCTCCAGCTTTTGAACAAACTCATAGATACTGACAGTATCCAATACACCTGTATGCTTTAACAACTCAATGAAAGGGCTCCACTTTGGTGGTAGAGCATCAGCAAACCGTGCGACTATTTCCTGTGAAGATACAACAACCTTGTAAGAAATCAGTTCACTAATTAAATGATAAAAACGAGTTGTCATCTCATTCAATGTTTCAGTCTGCAAAAACATAAACCCTTCAAACTCCTTCTTTAGTAAATCCTGACGCGTCTTTCGTGTGGCCGCATTTCCTTCTCCTCTCGCTACCAATGCATCCCATAAACCTTTCGTGTTCTTACAAGAAGAGAATTGATGAAAGATGTCTCTATGAAGTGCTTGAGTGAGAATAGCATACGCCTTCTTCTCCAGATCATATGCCTTTTTGTCGGCTTCTTGCATATTATTGAAAGGTGTCGCATTTGATCCTGCTTCTTCAAGAGCTTCACTAAATGCAGAGGTGAAGCACGTCCATAATTCTGTGTTTTGCCCTTGAACGTAATTATGGAAACAACCCTTCCATGATGGATAATCGTTCATGTGATTCAGCTTTGGCGGGCGATTGTTGCTACCCGTCTCATTCTCACTAAGCAAAATATTTTGAATGCTCTGATTTTGATTCGACACCATTGCCCATTGACTTGAACTTATTGACTGTTGTTGTTTAGGTATGGTACTCGTCATATATTCGGCCAACGACATCTGTTTTTGAGCTGGTTGTGGATCCGTACTCCAATCCCAAGGACTTGTACAACTCATGATTGATGTTAGAACAATTGTACCTGCTTAAAAACTTGAAAACACAAAGTTAGATACCTTTTGCAAGTCCTCTGTTTAAAATTCACAACAGATACGGAAGTTTGACGAAATCCAATGGTGATTTCGTCCAGATATGTTTTAAAAAAAATGATTTCGTGGAGGGTAATGTGGACGAAATCAAAGGACAAGGTGTTTTCGTCCAAGACTAGTTGTTTTAGTTGACCGATGAATGGAACGAAATCATGTGTTTTCGTTGAATGTGGAATTGAACAAATCAGATTTCGTTGAAAATGCACATGCTAAGGGATTTCGTAAGAGGGTGTTTTCGGCCAGATTTTTTTTTTAGATGAGATAGGTGATTTCGTGGGGTGGGTAATTAAAATGGGTGATTTCGTGGGGCTTGATTTTGTTGACTAATGGGTTTTCGATGACTGGTAGTTTGTATAGAGATTTCGTCCAGCATATGTTTTGACAAACTTGGATGTGTTTTCGTTGAGTAATAAGTGTTGATGTTGGTGATTTCGTCCAGTTAACAACTAGAGGATAGGTGATTTCGTTCAATATGTGACAAAAACAGACAACAAGATATTTAAAAAAAAAAAATTAGATCTTTATCTTATCTTTATCCTGACACACAAGACTCTTTTTCAACTATCATGATGCAAGTTTACACAAAAGTAAACAAGTGTCAGACTCAACATACTTTCAGCCACACTCTTTTCAAACAAACATCATCATCATTTTATGTCACAATTTTCAAACCACAACAATATTATATTAAAAAACACTTCAGTAAATATTTCAATTAAAGATCAAAGATCAAACACTGGATTTTATCAAGAACACAATGAAGATCTAATGAACACTTAAAGAACTCCGATGAGTTTTTGAAGATTCCGACAATAATTTCACCGGAATAATTTTCCGAACACGAGTTTTGCAAAGAACTTCAATAAAAACCTTAAACTAACATGTATGCATAAGATAATAACAAGGTTTTGTATGAATTAATAAGCAAAACAACAAGGTTTTCAAGATTTTTTAAAAATGATTTTCCAGAAAAGTATGATATTCAAACAAGAACAAAACTGAAAAACACTTTAAAAACTATCAAAACACAAGAAAATCGACTTGGTTTAAACAAGGAATCGAGCCAATGCTCTGATACCAATTGTAGGTCCACCCGGAGGATCGAGTAACCTCTATTCCCTGTTTTCCGACAAACCCGAAAGCGCGGAATCCAAACGGGTAAGTTAAACCAAGTTACGAACACGTAAGACACAATATTCAACGATTAACACTCAATGTATTAATGCTAGAAAACGGTTACAATGCGGTGTTTACAAATGGTCTCTGTAAACTCTCAGTGTGTGTTACAATGTGTTCGCTCGCAAATCTATTCAGACTTGTCTAAAGGTTTCTGTTCTGTGTCTGTGCTTATATAGTAACACAGTGACGAAATCAGGAACTGGACGAAATCGGATTGACGAAATCCAATATCTCGGTGATTTCGTCTCATATGGGATTTCGCCATATAAGGGGATTTCGTCCCACACATATGTTTTCGTCACATCAGGTTGGCCCAAACAAAAGACAAAGTCCATTCAACTATTTCGGCCCAAATGTTAATTACGGCCCAAGTGACAAATCTGTCATTTGTTTTTGCAATTTCAACATAGGACAAGACTTGTGACATCACCATGACATCACAATGATGATGTCATGGTGATGTGTAAACGGGACTTTGCTTGCGGCGCTCCGTGCTTCACGTGTCGAACTCTGGGGCGCACGACTGAGGAATGTCGTGACGTTGGGCTGGAGCCGGACCTAACCGAGTTGAACCGAACCGAAACGAATCGAGTCGAGTCGCGTCCACATAAAGTGTACCAACAGAGGGTACTAAGACGCCTCGTATAGGCCTATACGAGGCGTCTTAGTGACTGATTTGACTACATGACTGACATGTGACTTAAAGCTATACGGGTAGTCTAGAGCTATACGAGGCGTCTATGTCTCACATAAAGTGCAACATACAGTGCATTCTTTGTCCACCCGATCATTCAACATACACTGCATTATCTCATTCTGCTTCTTCTTGTATTTCTTCGAAAGAATTGTTGTTTGCATTTGTGTTCTTATCATCCCGAAGTGTTGAAATGTCATCATACTGGGACGGCAACTATGTCTTCGGGCAGTATTCTAGAGACAACTGGGTGCCCGAAAGTGTTTCGGTAATAGTTATTAGCTTAAATGTTTTAATTAGTTGTTGTTTTAGTTTATTATTTACTAATGATGATCCGGTTGTTTATTTTGGAGGAGTCTGGCGTTCCCGATTCTAATGAGCAAGAGGAGGTTGTGTCTAGTATACAAGGAGAACAAAACAGACCGTTTCTAGATTTGAACAAGCATCCCCCTGTTGATGAAACAGCCCCTGTAGATGACTCATACCATGCTGGTCAACCAAGTTATCCGACGCAACAAGGGTATCCGGATTATAGATACGGGTGTGAATATTCTTACGGAGGAGACGGTGTATACGGAGGAGACGATGGATACGGTGGTCATTAACAATTCATTTCCCCGCCCACTCCTTACGTTCATCAAAACAATCCGGACGTTGGAGGATATGGTGGATATGGTGGTTATGGTGGATATGGTAGATATGGTGGTGAGAAACCTCCCATCCCGGACAGTCCGTACTTAAAAAACCAGGTATTAATTACTATTTTTTATTATTATTTAATTATTATTATTATTAATATTATTTATTTATTTATTATTATTATTAATATTATTATTATTTATTATTATTATTATTTATTTATTTATTATTATTATTATTATTTATTATTATTATTATTATTATTATTATTGTCGATGTTACAGGTTTTCAACTCTTTAGATGAACTAAAGAATCGGATACAAGAAATAGCAAACGCGGATGGTTTCGTTATTATCACCCGGCGATCAAAGAAAACCGGGGGAAGAACCGGGAGGGTATGGCTTGAATGTGATCGTGGTGGTGAGCACCAGACTACAGCAACACTTAGAAAAGCCGGAAGCAAAAAAATCGGTTGCCCGTTTTACCTGCTGGCTGTGCGAAACCACCCGTATGAAACCTGGGAGATAAAAGACGGAACAATTGAACATAACCACGAACTTTGTGAGGACCTGTCGGCCCACGCGTTTGTGCGAAGGTTTACTCCAAGCGAAATGAAACTGATCGAGCAGCTGACAGCTCAAAACATGGAGCCGCGCAAAATATTTCAAACGATAAGGAAGCAGGACCCCGACAGGTTTCATATTCAGAAAGACGTTCAAAACGTTGTGGCGAAGATTAGAGCCGAACAAAGACAAGGATTGACTCCCATGCAGTCACTAGAAAGCATGCTGATAAACAACGACTTTATTTACGAGACAAGGGAGGAACCCGGAACAGAGATCGTAACAGAGATCTTCTTTCTTCATCGGTACTCGAGAGACATGTGGCGTGTATTCCCCCACGTCATGCTGATCGATGCGACGTACAAGACAAACATATACAATATGCCATTTATCCAGATTGTTAGTGTGACGCCTTCCAACAAATCGTTTATTATCGCGCATGCCGTTGTTAGTAAAGAACGGGGTGATAACTTTGTGTGGGTGCTTGAGAGGGTCAAGTCAATGTTGGATGAATGTATGGAGCCACGTGTGATTTTAACGGATAGAGACCTAGCCCTTAAGGGCGCGTGTGCTAAAGTATTTCCAGACGCCTCCAGGCTTCTGTGCAGGTGACACATACAACAGAATGTTATGAAGCACTGCAAGGGTGCCTTTACAGACGAAGACTGGGAGAAATTTTTGTCATTCTGAGGGACATTGATTGAGTCTCCATCCATACCCATCTACGAGTACCACTTGCGCAACATGCGAAAGCGACTTGTGGAGTGCAAACGTTCTAGTAAGTTTTTCTAATAACATACGACTCACCTATGCAAATTTTATTAAATTATTTTTACTTTTTAGGAGTCTTCAAGTACGTGTACGATAACTGGCTAAAAGACTATAAGGAGATGTCCGTCTTTACGTGGACTGATAAGAGGCGCAACTTTGGTAATCGTACCACAAACAGAGTTGAGAGCCAACACGCCAACTTAAAGAGATACGTCCTAGATAGTAGCTCGCTGGACCGTGTAGTTGGTTGTGTCCAGGATATAGTTGAGACACAGTTCGGTGAAATAAGGAAGACTTTTCGAGAAAGCATCGAAAAAACAATGAACCACCACAAACACCCGATGTTTCAGCACCTACTTGGAAAAGTATCCCATACAGCCCTTGACTTATTGCGTGGAGAGGCAATTAGGAAGCTAGATGTCTTGGAGCGCTTTCATTCATCATGTGGTTGCCAAATGTGGCACAACTGTGGGTTGCCCTGTGCTTGTAGGATAGAAAAGTACATTCGTGAAGGTAATAATTGTTAAACGTACAACACTTGTGTGATATATTTCCGTTAATCATGTTACTTAAACAATGTTGTTTTTAACCGTGCAGAGCGTCCGATTCAACTCGAAGACATAGACGTCTTCTGGCGGAAACTTAACTTTCAAAGTTGTAAATTGATAGACGATGACGTGGACGTGGTCGAAGAGCTAAATATTGTTAGACAACAATTAGAGTCGCACCCCCCAACTCAGCAAAAAAGCCTGATGTCAAAGATTAAAGCGGTGTTGACTCCAAAGAAATCTACCAAGAAACCACCGGTTGTCCAACAAAATACTCGTGGCCGACCAACAACAAAGCAGGTACAACAATGGTTGGACGAGGCCTCTCGTATAGATGAAGAATTGAGGAGAGGCTCCTTCGGTGATGCAAACACGTGCTTTGAAGGTTCCCGACAAAGTAAGTACGATAAACCTTGCCACAGCTCGTACGTTCCATCACAGGCCTCTCAACAGTCGGTTATAAGGTCCCAAAAACCCAAAGCGAGCCTAAGCCGTTCAAAGAGTTCTAAGAAGAAAGAGACACGAGATGCTCACGGTTTTCCTTTAATCATTGGGGACGAGTACGTGGGAATCATCAAACAGTTTAAGTATGCCATTCCGCCAGTGTTCCATCCGTACGTCTAGTGCATACGAGATGTGATGTCGGACGGTCATTGTGGGTTTCGGTCTGTGGCTGTGGGCTTAGGTATGGATCAGAGTTCATGGGGGCTCATTCGAAGGGACCTTGTCCAAGAAATGGATCAGAACGAATCGATCTGGTTCCCAATATTTGAAGCATGGGATGAAGGTTATTTTTACACGCATCGTCAGGGCCTAATTTGGGATTCAGTGTCCGGTTGTGGGGAGGATCACTGGATGGACTTCCCCTTAGCAGGACTTCTTATTGCACAAACGTACGGTATCGGGGTGCACCTGTTAACGACAACCATGGGTGCGAGTTCCACTTTCTTCCCGATACTAAGTCCTCCGGCTAATCAACAACCATTATTCATAACGCTTACACATGTTAACGAGAACCACTTCATACATGTTAAGCTGGAAGGGGATTATCCAATGCCACCAGCACACGGGCTATGGTTGACCCACCGAAGACCCCATACAGAACAATGGGAAAATATGTACTTGCCAAGTCTAGAATGGTATACATCGATAATGAATCCTCCGCCAAGATCAAACCCCAGTCTTAATTACATCGACAGTGATACGGAAGAATGATTTTTGTAATTAATAGTATTTTTTTGTAATTAATAGTATTTTTTGTATTAATTCCTATAATTTTCTACAATTTCTATAAATTTTTTTATAATTTCTATCATTTTTCTATAATTAGAATCGATTAAAACAGGTTAATACCATTTTTATAAAAATTTATATAATTTTTTTATAATTAGAATTGATTAAAACAGCTTAATAACATTTTTATAAAAAATTACAAATATACGCCTCGTATAGATCTAGACGTGTCGTATATGATTGGTCAAAAGACCATTTTGCCCATGATATGCACCCAATCTAGGCATAAATCAGGGGCTAAAAGGTCACTTTACCAAAACTAGACGCCTCGTATAGATCTAGATTGGTCGTCTGTTAGAGTGGGTTTTTGAAAATTTGAATTTTGAAAATTTGAATATCAAATTTTGAATTTATTAAAAAAGGACGCTTCGTATAGACCTGTACGGGTAGTCTATAGGGGCGGCAACATTTCTTTTTTTTTTTTTAATTTGAATTTTGAAAATATTTTATTTTAATTACTAATATACCCCTGAAAGTCCCAAGTATAGGCCATAAACATGGGCATAAAGGTAATTTAAACAAAAAGACGACGCGTATAGGTCTATACAACCAATACATGGTGGGCGGAAACTGTTTCACTTTTTATTTTTTAATTATTAAAAAAAAGTTTATTAAATTACCATTTTACCCCTGTAAAGCCCTCCGTATAGGCCTTAGTCAGGGGTAAAATGGTAATTAACCATTCCAGAAATATCTTTCTGGGTTGGTTGATTACCATTTTGCCCCTGATTAAAGCCTATACTGGGGGCTATATAGGGGCAAAATGCTCATTTAATATAAAGCTCAGACGACGCGTATAGGTCTATACGAGGCGTCTATGCCTCGTATAAGGGTGGGGGGGGGGGGGGGTTAGACGATCCTGGTTATCACCGCAAACAAAAAAACACACATATATACGGAGCACACACCTGTATATACCTCGGATTAGTATTTGGACCGTATTTTCGAAGATTTGAAGCATCACTGGTACGTATTTCATCCCGTAGTTTAGTATTTTTGCCTCGTTTTTGCCTTTAGACGGTAGGTTTGCCCTGAAATTTGGTTTTTGTTGGGTTTGGGGGTTTGAATCTGAGGTTGAAGATGAAGCCGTAGAACAGGACGCCCAGTATAGCCCTATACGAGGCTCTGAAACTTTTTTTTTTTGTTATTAATGTTATTATTATTGTTATTATTATTGTTTTTATTATTATTATTATTATTATTATTATTATTATTATTATTGTTAATATTATTATTATTATTGTTAATATTATTAATATTATTTATTATTATTATTGTTATTATTAATTATTATTATTATTGTTATTATTATTATTATTATTTATTAATTATTATTATTATTTATTATTATTATTATTATTATTATTATTATTATTAATATTATTATTATTTATTAATTATTAATAATAATAATATTATTATTATTAATATTATGTATTATTATTAGTATTATTATTGTTATTATTATTATTTATTATTGTTTCTATACGTATACGGTATTTATTTGCAGATTGATTATGGAGGACGATCTGATTCAGGGCGATGACATTCAGGTAGAGCTTGATGGGGCACCGCCGGGGGGTCAGTCGGTTCAGCAGGGTCAGCCGGTTCAGCAGGGTCCACGATGGAGACGGCGGCCGCCTCTGGATACGCTGCAGGGTCACCCGTATCTAGAGTTTCCCGACGGCACCGACGCCGCCCGTCATTGCCAGAAGCTTAGGAGGATGCACATTGGATCACATGCAGCGATCGACTGGGATGCGATAGATGGGATTGCTGAGACGGCTAGAGTGCGTCGGTTTATACCGGTCGATTCGCCGTGGCATCGTCTTTTTGATTTGGCGCACACGCCGACCTACAGGGAGCTGCTGGTCGAGTTCCTTTTTCGTCATTCACATTTCATGCTCCTGGGGACCCAGTGCCGCTTCCGCACCCAGATGCTCCCCCTCCGCCTGAGGTTTCTTTCAGGCTCGCTGGCGTTTTGCGTTCGATGACGCTAGCAGAGTTTACGGTGCATTGTGGTTTATACATGCAGGGGGAGATCGAGACTTAGATTTACACAGCGGGGCTAGTGGTGGTTGACAAACCCACTCTTGTAGGGTTTTGGCAGGTGATTGCGGGGGAAAATCATTGGGAGCACGACAAGTCGAAGGGGAGGGTGTCGTTTATTAGGGACCCACTGTACAGGTACGTACGTTTATTACGGCAATTATTGTGATTATGTGCATTGTTTATTAATCTCTGTTTCTGTATTTCGCTAACACTATCTACAGGTATCTGCACCATTTGTTCGCTACTTCTATTTCAGCGCGCGGATACAGCCGTGAGTGGTGTACGACCACAGATCTTTTTTTCTTTTATTGTTTGTTGTATAGGAGGCCGTGCGCACTAGCACACGGTCTAGCCCAGTACTACGCCTCCGCCCGTCACCGGCAGGAGCGCGGATTTTTGTATGGCTGGGCGTACGTGACCGTCATTGCCCGTTCATTGGGCCTCGTACTGCACCAGGACCCACATCTACGGACGCCACCAGTCATGCCGACGCGGATGGGTTTTCAGTCGCTGTGGGGGATGAAGGTAATCAAGAGGTTCCCCGTTGGCCCGCGGTTTAAAAACCGCGAGGGGGGGGCATATGGACAGAGGAGCCCCTACCAGAGCAGTTCGAGCCCGTTTATCCTCCTGCAAATCCTGCTGATGCAGTGCCCGTAGAGGACCCTCCGGAGGATGTAAACGGTGCAGCGGTGCCATAGCCACCGCCACCTCCCGGGGCGCCTCAGTTTCCACGTCACGTTATTCCAGGTCATGCCCCAGGAGCTGCGCTACATCCGGATGTACGAGCCGAGCTTGACAGGCTCAACGATTTGGTAGGTTGGCTGGTACGGGCCGAGCAGGATAGACGAGAGAGAGAGGGATTACCCCCGATACCGCTTCCACCGGCTCGAGCACCACATCAGCAGCAGCAGCCGCAGCAGCCACATCCAGATTCGGATTTGGATGCATAGACCTGTTGTTGTTTTTATTTTTATTATGGATGTACAAACTTATCTTATATATTTTTGTTATGGATGTACAAAGTTATCTTATATATGTCATATTTATGTTTGTTTTCAGTTATTCGGTTACTTAATGATTGTTGTCTTAAATTGAGATAATACGGAAACAAAATATGTTTTGAATATAATACGGAAACAATATATCCCCTGAATATTATACGGAAACAATATTTGAACGAGATAAAATTTTAATCGGAAGAATAATATTTAAAAAAAGTAAAATGTTAAAAACATTAAAATATTTAATCGATATAATATATTTAAAGAGCCGATTTTTAAAATAGTTGATTTTTAAAAAACAAAAACTTTTTTATAGTGTAAAAAAAAAATAAAACAAAACTTTTTTTTAAAACCAAAAAAAATTTCAACCAAAAAACACATCTTCAAAAACTATCCAAAAAACCATACCAAAACCCACCAAAACACCTCCTATTTCAGCCAAAATAAAAAAAAAAACCCAAGACTTAAACGCCTCGTATAGGGCTGTACCCTTCGTATAGGGTTCCTTAAACTTTGTGCCTGACACCCTCTGAGACCCCCTTGAATTCAGTGCTTAGACGTCTCGTATAGCCCTATACGAGGCGTCTAGGGCACAAAAAGTGTGAAAATAGGCGCAGAGCATATCCAAATAGATTAAGCCTATGAAAATAAGAATTTTAGTTTTGAAAAATCTCATCCGATCACACCCGGTTCAACGTAAAAAGAAAGAACAATTCAACTCTTGGCAGCCCATACATACGTCTCAAGCCTTCTAAACGATTTTATATTACTAGTTGTGAATTTTTTTAATTTTTATCATTTTATATCACGACTTGTGAATTTTTTTATAATTTTTATGAGTTTTTTATGTCATTAGTTTTTTTTTTCTTAGCTATAACTACACCTAGAGTTACCTCTCACCAACTCTAATTAAGACCTTATAAGTCTTATTAGTATTTGTTTTTTAATATCAAATCTTAACACCGTTTATTCTTATATTCCCTATTTCTACTCATAATATTGCGGAGTTAAATGCCATTTTAGTCTATGTGGTTTGGGCCATTTACCAGTTTAGTCCAAATGTTTTCTTTTTGTCCAAAAAGATTTCACTGTTGCCATTTTATTCCACTGTGTTAACTTCATCCATTATTTCTGTTGACGAGAAGGGTGATTCGGTCATTTGATATGGCCGAATTGTCTTTCTAGTTAACAAAATTACATATAAAATGACCGAATTGTCCTTCTGGTAAACATAAAAAATGGATGAACTTAACCCAGTGGACTTAAATGGAAACGGTGAAACCTTTTTGGACCCAGAAGAGAAAAATGAAACCTTTAGACTAAACTGGCAAAATAGCCCAAACCACAAGGCCTAAAATGGCATTTAACTCTATATTGCGATTACAAAACTTTACGACTTAAAGTATAACTAGTTTTTTTATATCGCGCCTTGCGGCGAAACCGAGCAAATGATAATGTAAAACAAACGTGATTTGAAAATAAAGCATGTTGTTTAGAAAGTCAAACCATTAGAACGACTTAGTTTATAATCGTACCGTTTTATGGTACCAAATAAATACTTTATTTTGAGTATAACCTGCTTTTAACAAAACTTATAACGGATGGTCATGAAAAGAAATCAAGCACAACTACGTACTTAAGTTTTTAGAAAAAAAGTTATAAACGTAACTTATTAAAGAAGTATCAAATTAATCGATAAATTAATATATATCAAATAAGAAAAAAAAATTATTAAAAAAAAGTAAAGGAAATAGATGTTTAAAAAAAGAAAAATATGTTATTAAAAGTAAAAAATATAATAATAAACTATTATAATATATTAAATAATAAAATAATAAAAAGGGTAAATTACTTTTTGAGTCCCTGTGTTTTAGTGGTTTTAACTAGTTGAGTACAAAAGCAAAAAGTTTAACGACCTGAGTCTCTATAAGCCTTTTCATTAACCATTTGAGTCCTTTTGAGTCCAAATTTTAACCTTTTGAGTCCAATTTTTTGGACTCAAATCGTTATAAAAATGAACAAAATTGGACTCAAAACGTTATAAAATAAATGGCTAGGGACCCAGGGCGTTAAACTTTTTGATTTTGGACTCAAGTGGTTAAAACCACTAAAACACAGGGACTCAAAAAGTAATTTACTCTAATAAAAAACTATATATTATTATAAAAATAAAGTTACTATTCAGCGTCCCTCGAAATCAATATATATAATATATAATTGTTTTCATAGGGTTTCATTATTTGGTTAAGCTAGGATAATGGAACCCTGAACCAAAAATCTTAATTGTACTTTATCTAGAACAGTCCTATATGATTATTATCACAATTTATATGTAAAAAAATTATTTTAGGTTAGAGGTGGTCCTTTTTGTCACACCACAACCGATGACGGAAACATCGAAGTGAGACGAAAACGAGATTGTTCATTGGAACATAACATTAAAAGTGACAATAATTTAGATAAACTGATTTCATTGCATAAAACTTTTCATGTTACAATACATAGAATTTCAAAATACAACATGTTCAAATACAACGAAACAATTACAACAAAACAGAGTACAAAACCGATACAACAATTTAGAAGCTAAGATGTCTATGTGTGTATCTAAAGCATCAATGCTACTCCTAGTTTAATATCATCAGCATCCTCCTGCAACATGTTAAAAGTATAGTTCAACACACGAGGCATTGGCGAGTATACAAGTTTTCAGTACTAGTATAAGTAAATAAGTTTAAACAAATTCACATGGCAAGCTAGCTAAACAAGATCAACAATAAACTAGCATGTGCAAACAAGTCAACCCAAAGTTTAACGCAAAAGATATCTTAAAATAACCCAATGTTCACAGTGGTGTGTTACACCTATAGTGCTATACATGTTAAGGGTAGGCTCGTACGAAGTAAATACAAGTTCAACACAAAACGTTCAAACACAGAATAAAGCATCAAGTTCTAACGTATGTGTGCATGTATAAGGATTGTTTGTGTATTATGCATAAAAGTTTAAGTGTAAGTGTAAGTGTAATTTCATAAGTTAATAGGTTGCATCCCAAAGTGTGTAAAAGTAAAATGGGGGATTTCGAGTATACTCACAGTTTTGCTTAATTCTTCAAAGAATTCCTGTGAGCATAGATTTGGTAGGAGTTGACGAATGTAGCACAGAGACACCGAGGTTACCCTACTGGGCAAACAGAGGTGTGAGTTGGAGTTTGGAGATTAAGGTTCACAGAATTAAAGGTACTTAGTATATTAATAAAATAAACATGAGTGTATTCTGCTAATCAGTGATAAGAAACCCAAAATCAGAATAACAAAACGAAAATCGAATAGTTCGTAAGAAGCTGTTGGACGGATGAGCCATCCGTGCGGATGAGCCATCCGTGCGGATGATCCATCCGTGCGAACGGACTGTGTCAGTCAGATTCTCGTTTTTGAACTGTTTAACTATTTAGCAGTTACGTTCGTGATTTTGTTCAGTCTATTAATTATAGTATACGTATATTAGTAGTCTAGTAATAACATAAGTCTCATAGAAGTCATGCATGGAGGTTGTTTTACCTCATTATATAACACCAAAGCACAAATCAGTTAAACTGATCGATTGGTCATGTTTACAGAAAGGAATGCAGAATATAAACGCTACTATCTATGTTCCAGAATTAACGGCATATAGTATAGCAATCTGGAAATCAGTCAACGTTTGGAAATCGTCGGAAGTGACGAACAGTACATTCGCACGGACGGGGGAAGGGTCAGGTTCGTACGAATGAAGGTGTCCATTCGTACGGATCGACTGCAGATTCGTGTGGATGGAGTAGTTCTTGAGGTAAATCAGTTTGGTTTGTTTGAACTGATCCTCTATTCGACTGGAATAAGCCCTATCCCGAATCCACAACTATTTTCTTAGCGTGTGAGCTCGGTGGTACTCGGTTTCAGTTAAGTTTAAATCTGAAAGTTTTGTAAAAAGGGTTTTCAACACGGAGCAGTAATCCCCAATTCGCACGGATCGGGCAAGCTGATTCGCACGGATGCGCGGTGTGCAGATTTGTGCGAATTGGTTAGATTCACTCGGAAAAGTCTGTTTTGGACGCTTAGACTATAGACAACGTCGAATCATGCAATTCTACCTAATTCACTATAGTTATGGCTCTGATACTAATCTGTCACACCCCAACCAATGGCGGAAACATCAGAGTGAGACGAAAACGAGATTGTTCATTGCAACATAACACTAAAAGTGACAACAATTTAGATAAACTGATTTCATTGCATAAAACTTAACGTGTTACATTACATAAAATTTCAAAATATAACATGTTCAAATACAACGAAATAATTACAACAAAACAGAGAAAAAAACTGATACAACAAATCCACATGGCAAGCTAGCTAAACAAGATCGACAACAAACTGGCATGTGCAAACAATTCAACCTAAAGTTTAACGCAAAAGATATCTTAACATAACCCAACGTTCACAAGCGGTGCGTTACTCCTATAGCGAAGGGTAGGCTTGTACGAAGTTAATGACAAGTTCAACACAAAACGTTCAAACCCAGAATAAAGCATCAAGTTCTAACATATGTGTGCATGTATAAGGATTGTTTGTGTATTATGCATAAAAGTTTAAGTGTAAGTGTAAGTTCATAAGTTAACAGGTTGCGTCCCAAAGTGTGTAAATGTAAAAAGAGGGATTTAGAGTATACTCACAGTTTTGCTTAATTCTTCAAAGAATTCCTATGAGCGTAGATTTGATAGGAGTTGACGAATGTAGCACAGAGACATCGAGGTTACCCTACAGGGAAACCGGAGGTGTGAGTAGGAGTTGGAGTTTGGAGATTAAGGTTCACATAATTAAAGGTACTTATTATATAAATAAAATAAACAAGAGTGTATTCTGACTATCAGTGATAAGAAACACGAAATCAGAACAACAGAACGGAAATACGAACAGTTCGTAAGAGGCTGTTGGACAAATGTGCCATTCGTGCGGATGGGCCATCCGTGCGGATGGGCCATCCATGCGGATGAGCCATCCATGCGAACAGACTGTGTCGGTCAGATTCTTGTTTTTGAACTTTTTAACTATTTTGCAGTTACGTTTGTGATTTTGTTCAGTCTGTTAATTATAATATACGTATATTAGTGGTCTAGTAATAACAGAAGTCTCATGGAAGTCATGCATGGAAGTTGTTTCACCTCATTATATAACACTAAAGCACAAATCAGTTAAACAAATTGGTTGGTCATGTTTACATAAAGGAATGCAGAATATAGACGCAACTATCTGTGTTCCAAAATTAACCATATATAGTATAGCAATCTGGAAATCAAACGACGTTTGGAAATCGTCGGAACTGACGAACAGTACATTCGCACGGACGGGGGAAGGGTCAGGTTCGTACGAATGGAGGTGTCCATTCGTACGGACCGACTGCCGATTCGTGCGGATGGAGTTGTTCTTGAGGTAAATCAGTTCGGTTTTGCTTGAACTGACCCTCTATTCTATTGGAATCAACCCTATCCCGAATCCACAGCTATTTTCTCAGTGTGTGAGCTCGGTGGTACTCGGTTTCAGTTAAGCTTAAATCTGAAAGTTTTGTAAAAAGGGGTTTCAATAGATTAACTTCACATTAGGTTGGTCCTCAACTTAGTTGAGTGTTCATATCAGCTGCCATGGCGAAACTAATGAACCGACTGATCTTGTGAGAAATCCATGTTAAAACGTTTGTAGAAAAACAAAGAAGTGTAGAAGAAATTAGATGTAAAATGGAAGTTATTAGTTCATACTCACTTGCAAAGTGACAGGAATGAGCTCCGAATGGTTCTGATCAGTAGCAAACTTGAGAGAGAAACGTGAGTGTGGAAGATTGGAAGTGAAGGAGGAAGCCACAAATTTATAGAATGAAATTAGGGTTTAGGATGGTTTGGGCATTTATTTACGAATGGGGGTGGATCGGCCCATTCATGCGGATGGAATGGGCTGGGCTGGGCTGCAGATCCGTGCGAACCTGCCAGGCCCAAGGCCCAAAATGCTGGATTTTGTTTAATTTGCTGATTTTAAGTATTTTAAGCTTATTTTTGCAATGTATAAGTGTCGTGCATGAATAAAAGAGCATAAAAATGTATTATGTATGTATAACAAGTATGAATATGTATGAATTTGCATGTAGATAAGCATCAAGTATGCACGTAACATGAATAAGTATCAAGTATTTATGTATAATGTATAACACAAGTATGTAAAAGATGAATTTCTCATTATGATTCATGTCTCGGATTACAAAGTATGAAATGAAGTACGAATACAAAGGGATCACAAGTTTCCCTAAGTGGAAAGTACAATGAACTTGCTAAATAAAGAAAGTTGCAAAATACGAGGCGTTACACTTTTAGTTATGCACAATATGTGTCAAATACAAAGGATGCAACTTGCAGCCAAGAAGCTTCTTCATAGAGTAAACAAAACATAGTTCACGTTTTTAAGAAAAGGGAAAATGCCACAAAAATGTAATCGAGATAGTCAAGTGTCCGAATTAAGTTATTCAAACTTTTTTTGTCTTTCTAAAATAAGCAAACTTTAATTTAGTGTTCTAATAGTATGTAATTACCAGGTCAACAGGTAACAATTTTTTTTCTTAGTTTTTATATTCTTTAAATGCTTGATATTATTTATAAATTTTAAAGTTACCCCGACCTGGCTTCTCTCTTTTATCTACTTCTCCTCTTCTCTTCGTATGCACTGCCAGAAACCACCAACACCAAACCATCTCGCACTGCCGCAGTTGCGGCTTTGATGGTGTGCGGGAGGACCTCCACACAAGGCCCGTGATTTCGAGGGGCACACGATTTTTAAAAAAATCTGATATATATATGTTATTTTTTTTAAATAGTAAACACATACCAATTCCAATATAAGCTCGTTTACAAGCGTAGCAATGAATTAAAACTCGCATTTGTAATCGGACTCGATATGGAATGTTGGTATCATATATAATTTAATCAAACGTTGTAATGAATTAAAATTTACATGTCCTAGTCTACCATGCCAAACATTAGAAGACTCAATCATGTAAGTAGAAGTAGAAATTTCATTCATACTTTTGTTTCGGTTCACAACCATTACATTCATTTTAAACATTACATTAAGGGCATAGCCCTTTCCAATAAACGTTCCACGTCTAGATAAAACAAAGTTGTCCGATTCAAACACTAGACGAAATCCAAACTAGTTGAGCACCCATCCCGAAACGAGATTCTTGCGTATGTCTGGGACATAAAGCACTTTGGTCAAGGTGAGCTCCTTGCCAGAAGTCATCTTCAAGATGACAGTGCCTTCACCCTTGATGCTGGCGGTAACTTTATGTCACATCCCCAACCGATGGCGAAAACATCGGAGTGAGATGAAAACATGATTGTTCATATCATTAAAACACTAATTGTGACAATATAATTTAATCAAGATTTCATAAATACCAAAATGTCATACATTGTTTCAAAACCAAGTACATTCAAATTGTAGCATCATAATACATGAGAAATTATTTCTTAAGGTGTGTATCTAAGTCCACCCTAAACTTGTTTCTTCATCACATCGTCTATCAACCTGCAACATGTATTAAAATAACGATCAACAAAATGTTGGCGAGTATACAAGTTTGAATACATAGCATAACTATAAAATGTTTTAACGTGCTTATATCCAACATGAATAATGTATACAAGTTACTAATATGATGAACGGGTGTAAACTATATGTCAAACCAAAGTTTCCAACACAATCGTGATTACCCAACATCGTCGAGACGAAGAGGGTGTAATGTGTTTTACTTAACAATACCTCAAGTGTCACATCCCAACTGATGGCGGAAACATCGGGATGAGACGAACAAATCGCTCAAAGCATCATAACACTATTGTGACAATATAATTTAAATCAAATTTCATAAAGATACTAAAATGTCATACAAGATTCAACCATAATAAAAATTGTATCAAACAAAATCAAGACATTGTTTATTTCTAAGATGGGTTTCTAAGTTCATCCTAGCTTGTTTTCTTGATCACTTCGTCTATCAACCTGCAACATGTATTAAAATAATGATCAACAATAATGTTGGCGAGTATACAAGTTTGATAGATAGCATAAATAGAATAAAATGCTTAAATGCGCTCATATCCAACATGAATAACACATACAAGTTACTAATATGCTGAAACGGTGTAAACTATATGTCATTCCAAAGTTTCCAACCCAATCTTGCCTTTCCCCAAGACTCAAAGGAGGTTAACATGTTTTACTTAACAATACCCCAAGACTCAAGGGCTGTGCTTTAATCCTATAGCGCTATAATTGTTAAGATAGGCTTGATCGAAGTTAATGAGCATATAGACACAAACTGTATACATAGCATATAAGATTAACAAGTATAAAAATGTTTTCATGTTTAAATATGGATAGAGTGTGATTGGTAACAAGTTTCAGTGTTTCGTGTTTTATATAGAATACATGTTGCACCCAAAGTGCTTAAAACTAAAATGGGATCGAGTATACTCACAGTTTTGCGTAGTGTAATGCTAAACCGCGAGCGGGGTTGACGAAGTCTCGAGATTATGCTGAAATGATTACGCGAGAGTATAAGTTTACTTATGTGGAAAAGGGGTTGGATCAGATTATTGAAATACGGGAAATCAAACAAGTTAAAACACAAAACAGTGCCTTCGTACGAAGGGACTGCCTTCGTATGCATGGATTGCCTTTGTACGAAAGGAGTCTCTTGTTACTGTGAACCGTCTGTTTAAACGTGCAGTGAATTGATTTGATTATGGAAAATAGTGAAATACTAACATAAACAGTAAATAGAATGATCAGACGTGAAAACTGAGGTCGAAATAGAAGATAAAACAGTTTGGTTCGATTAACAATGTGGGTTCGTACGAAGCCACTTTGTTTGTTCCAAAACGTTATAATTTTTATCTGATTTGGTTGAAATGTTAAAGTTTTTACTTAAATCTGTTAAGTTTGTAGATGAAACGTTTAACTAGTGCCAAAGATGCGTGAAAACATAACTGAAATCGAACAGAAAGTTATGAAACATAGTGGGTTCGTACGAACGGGCATAGTGCCTTCGTACGAAGCCACTTTTGTTGATGGGGAAATTATGTTCAATCTATCAAAACAGACCGTTTCTTGATGGAAATTAACCCTACAACAGGCCCTTAACTATGAGATGAGTTAGGGGTCTAATGGATTCCCGATTCCACCAAGATCGTGTAATAATCGAAAGAAAACCATATGATTAAGTTGTAAAATTTTATAAACATTGATCCAATTCTCGTATACGTGATGCTCCACAACAGATTACTTAGGTAAAACAGGGGGAAACCATCTTTGAGATAGATTGGATCAAGGGTTTAGAGAAGAAAATCAAGAGTTTATGATTAGAAATTACAATGAAATGAACAATATAATTGAAATGAAACAAGACTCTTACAGCGGATTTTGATCGACACAGGGGTCTTAAGGGTGTTTGCAAAGAGTTGGGCGAGTTGAAATGGTGAAATGGAGGGTCTATTTATAGATTTGAGGAAACAATTAGGGTTTCCTTGATTGTAGCCGAGGTGGTTTCGTACAAAGGGAGCTTGAACCCATATGTTATTTTCCGACTTTTGATTATTTTAAGTGTTTTAATTAGTTTAACGAGTATCAAGCATCGACGTGTAATAAAGAATCAATAATCTTGAATAATATGACGTTCAAAATGTGAATTATGATTACAAGTTGTTGGTGCATGTTATGTGACAACAGCGTGTTAGTGCACTACGTCTATTGACTTCGTCTTGTATCATGTAATAGGATAGGATAGGATATCTAGTGCACAAGGTTCGAGAAACTGAGAAATGAGGTTTAAGTGAAGATTTCGCTTGAGGTGAACTTGTGACAAGTTCAAGCGAAATCACACACAACAGATTTCGCTTCAGCTGGTTCAGGTCACTCTCAAGCGAAATCTTACCTCTATAAATAGTGCACATGTCATTTCATTTGGTACGCGACTTCCGAAAATGTAACGAAGTGCTGCCGGTTTTCTGTCAGGTTGTAAACATTGTTATTATCAATACAAGCAACAGATTAAAGATTACAAGCTGTTTTCGTGTCCGGTTTACTGATTCCGCCTTTAAACTGGATGTAAAACTCTTCTGAACGACTCAGTCGGGTCAAACAACGATCCAACAAGTGGTATCAGAGCTCAGGAGGAAGAGTTTAGCTTGATATCATCTATTTTCTGATTTCTACACCTTCTTTTTCAATATGGATGTGATTTCACGGTCAAATTGATCTGAGTTTTTCACCGAATGTATAAAACAGTATTCTAACAAATCCTTGAAAGTTTCACAGCAAAATTCAAAGTAAAAATGACAAAAACTGTATAGAAACTAGATTTCGCTTGAAAGAGTTCGTAGATAATGGGTTGATTTCGCTTCAAAACAGACTGTTTGGACTATTTCGCTTGAACATCTGAAGCGAAATAGTGTTGTGTTCTTGAATTTCGCTTGAGTTCATCTGAAGCGAAATAGAGTTGCTGGTTTTCGCTTGAAGGTTGAGTTCAGGTTGAAGCGAAATAGATCTTGTGGGTTTTCGCTTGAAGGTTCTAATCAGCTGAAGCGAAATAGTTGATTTCGCTTGAATCAATTTTGTTAGCAGATTTGGCTTGAACAGTTTAAAAGATTTCGCTTGAAGTTTCATTCTGCTTCAACTTGATATTTCGCTTGAGTTTCCTAGTTCGATTGAAAAGTGGAATTTTGTGTTGGATCATTTCACGACGATCAAGTGTCAATCATTCTCAGTCTATTTGATATTTGATTGTACTGATTGGTTTTGTTTGATCATTCTGTCAGGTTTGCATTATGGCTGAGGAATTCTTCAATACGTTTTACAACGCATTTGCAACTGAATCGTCTGAGGCTTCAAATATTACACCAAAAACCATTTCTAAAGTGCTAAATGAAAATATCAAGAATGATAACTTTTACGGAACTCATTCAAAGCCACCAGCTCTTGATAGTATTGAGGATTATACCTGGTGGAAAGAACGCTTTATCAATTGGGCAAAGGCGTATGCTCATGAAAGTTGGTTTTGCTTGGAGTATGGGTATGAAAAACCAAAAGACGATAAAGGCGAAGATCTTGTATTCAAGAAATTTACTAGAGAAGATAAAGCTGAATTTGGAGCTGAACAGAGAATGATAGCATTGATCCAGTCCGCAATCAGAAACGATATTTTTGCTTTACTAACCCATGACGGGTCATCTAAGTCTGTCTGGGAAGCTTTATGTGTTAAAGCTGAGGGGGGTAAACAGATTAAAAAGAACAAAATCGCTTTATTAAAGAAAGAATTTGATCTGTTTGATAACATAAAAGGAGAGTCGGTGAGGCAAATGATTGAGAGATTCTGTCATCTAAAAATTGAATTGGAAAGATTAGAGATAAACAAAACAAGAGAGGAATTGATAGACAAAGTGATTGAAGCGTTACCACGAGCTGATCAGTGGCAAACGTTTGTTTTTATTTTGAAAAATGATGCTTTGTATGATACAATTACTCTTGATGCTTTGTTTGAAAAGATTGAAAGTCATGATCTGGAGCTACAAAAGCAAAACAAGATGACTGATTCTTCACATCAACAGAACGTTGGCTTGTACTACAAAAGCAGTGTGCTTTCTGATAAAGGCGTTGGTTCACCAAAAACAGCATTTAGTGGTGAAAAGATGAAAGAACCACCAACAATGTCAACAAGTCATCATTCTGGATATCATTCATCTTCAAAGACAAATTCTGATGATTCTGATGAAATTCTGTGCAACATTGCTCTTAAACTGAAGAATTCTCCTGCAATGAGCATTAATGCAGCTAAGCAATAAATGAGTTTCCTTGCATCTGTTCTGGAGTCATATGAAGGTCTAGTAGCTGGCAAAATTGGAAACTCAGAATTGACCAAAGAAGACTATGACCAGATTGATCCGGAAGAGATGGAGCTCATTGACATCCGTTGGTGTTTAGCTAGTTGTATTCGAAGAGCTCAGAGGTATATGGAGATTACTGGAAAACAATCGCTTGGAGGTGCTTCAACAAAGCTTGGATTTGACAAATCCAAAGTGACTTGCTTCAAATGCAAGCAGAAAGGTCATTTCAAGAGAGAATGCACTAATTCTGTAGTTGGTGGAAATGAACATCCGTTCAACGATGACTATTATCGAAAGGCGATCTACCATAGAAGCAGAGAAGAGCCAAAGTTGATTGAAGACAAACCAAAAGAACAATCAAGAGCTTATGCTGTAATTTACGAGGATGAAGGATATGATTGGAGTGAGGTTCTTCCAATAGATGACATTGTTGATGAATGGTTCAAAGCTGAAGCCAAACAGGAAGAATTAAATAAACATTATGCTCTTGTTGCTGAGATTCAAGATGAAAACAAAGACAAAGACATTGTTGAAGTCAGTGAAGAAAAAGTTGAGATCAAAGAGAAAACTCGAGAAGAAATTTTGAGTGAGAAGACTTACAGAGAAAGAAATGTGGTCTACAACAGAATGGATGATATGCAGGAAGAGTATGAGATGGCTGTCGGTAGCAAAAGATGGGATAAAAAGAGAGAATGTTATTATAACAGAGAAGGAGAACCAGTTGTTCCCAAGAAAGACATAATCTTCGATGATGTTCTTCTTGCAGTCCCATTAAGAGCTGAATACTATAGAAGAGTATTGAAAGATGACACATACGCTAAGAGATATGAAAAGGATATCAGATATGCCATGTTATCATGTCTAAGAAAAAGGGATGAAGAGAGAATGAAGAAGAAGGTTGAAGAAATGGTGAACAATCTGAAGAAAGATGCTGAAGAGGCTAAAACAGAAACTGTTAGAGTTGAAGTTGTGAAGGAAATCAAAAGTGAAGAAGTAGTTGTGAATGAGGAGGTTGAGGAAGCTGTTACTGAAGAACAGCAGATAAAAGAAAAGAATGAGAATGAGAAAGCTGATAATGTTGGTGATCAAGTCGGTGTTGAAGAAAAGCAGAATGTTGCTGAGCAGACAGGGGTTGCTGAAAACACTGAAGTGCCAATCACTGAGGTAAATTCTGATTCTGAAAACTTGAAACTGATTGATCAGTGCAAGAAATGCATGGAACCGTGCAGAGCTTGTACTGAAAAAGATGAGCAATTTAGAACAAGAGATCTTGAATTCACAAAAATAGAAAATATTTTTAAAGAAAAATGCAAAGAAATGCTAGAAAAAGAAAAGTTTTTAAAGAAAATGATGAAAAACTTTCAGAAAAATGTAACAAATTAGAGAAAGAAAATGAAGTTTTGAAAGAAAATGTTTTGAAAACGACAAATGAATGTGAACAAAAGGAAATTGCTTGTCAAGAAATGAAAAAGGAATATGACTCAATGAAATTATCATATCACATTATAAAAGAGTCATATGAAAAAGTGAAAGATGAAATGAAATATGCTCAATCAAGAATGAATTATATGTCTGAAACAACTAAAGAACTTAAACGAATGTATGCGATAAAACAAGATGTTGTTAATTCCTATATTGAGGATGTTGCTAAGTTGAAGCGACAAATTGCTGATTTAGAACAGGATAACAACAAGTTAAAGAGTTACCACGTGTCGTCATATGTGCTTGAACGAATTTTCAATATAAAACCGGGTGATGGTGAGTCTGAGCAAAACAAGAAAGGTATTGGTTCAGAGTTTCATCAAGTTCCACCACCGGGAAAATTTGCATTTTATGATGAAGAAAAGGTCGAAAAAGCTTTCAACATGGT
>JARYGA010055252.1:0-45037 GCA_030545235.1 Helianthus tuberosus
AATTCTAAAGCATTATGTACAACAAAGATCAAGCCATTTTAGAGAGACAATCTCCAAATTTTTAAGACGCCTAAGGGGCAACACAGAGATTTCATACATGAAATTCTAGAAGAACCCTACATTTATATCTCTGATCTTCACATTTAATTAAGTTATTGATGAATTTCACCACCGTTCGTCCTTCTATCTACCTCTTAAACCCCTAAATAAGCAGTTGATCGGTCCATCATTTTTTATATGAACCTGCAATCGCTCTTTAGGTGAAGAAAGTTCGCAAATTGAAGACGAGTGTATCTCTGTACTGTGATTTTTTTCTCTGTTGTAGGTAACGTTGATTCAGGTAATCGATTGTATGTTTCTTATTGTTGCTTGGATTTAGGGTTTTATAACCTTGGTAGCAGCATTTGAACCTTTCAATTGGGCGGTTGATCTGTTGTCATTATCAATATATTAAGAATCCATGGTTTTTGTTTTGTTATTTAGGACTTTGAATCATCAGTCAAGAAAAGTTCAGGTAAACCTACATTCAAGCGACTGCGTCTCCAAACACCATCACTCTTGCCGACATTTAAGGTATAGACAGCTTCACTTCCATGATTTTTTTTATAAATGACGATATTCTGGCACACAAAATAAAAAATGAATTACGAATACATAACTGTCGTAATTAGCTCGGATGTATTTTCAATTTTTTTGTAAAAAATGTTGATTTCATTATTTTTTGGCTCATTCTATTTTTGTAAATCAATTGAATATATGTTGTAGATAGATACTCTAAACAGACAGTTTTTTTGGTTAGCTTTTGTTCAATAATTTTAATAGATTATGTGGCATTTCAATAATTATAAATATGATTTGAAGATATTTAAGTTAAATGGAATTTTCTAGGTATTGAAACCTGGTCACAAAAAGAACACTTTGAAACAAGACACCAAACTATGATGGTTCAAATTCAAGTGGGTTGGATAACTATACGGGTCAGAACTGGTAACCAGTAATGTTTGTTTTTACAATGACTTACTTAAAATCTGTGCATACTGTAATGTTGCAGCCAATAGCATCCACAATCAACACATTACCAGGAACTTTGTACGAGGTTTTTAGTGTTTCACTTCACCTGATGAAGCAAGGCAAGAAATGCAAGAAGCGTGCTTTGAGTATGTACACCTAGCACAAAAGACTGCAGTGAGATGGAAAAGGATCTCATCTTGAGTGAAGAGGTGAGTAGGAAACAATATTGCTTGACTTTTTTATTTATCAAGACATCCAAGAGGCCTGCTTACATAAGATTTATACAGATTAAACAGGTGCCTTTGGAGATAGAAAAAGAAAAGAGAATAAGTGACTTCAAAAAATAGATTATTGAGAAAGATAGTTATTCCCCGTATCTCGAAGAGAAAACAACACAAAATCGAAAGGAAACGGTACAGGTTTGTGAACTACACTCAATCACTCTTATAAAATATATGTTTGTATGTATGACCTATGATAGAATTTGATTATGACTCGAAGATTGTATGAATTTTACTGTCTTGCGAATATTAAAGGTATATTTACACAGAAGTTGTGGTTCAAGATGCCATGATTGACAAGGTAAAAATTAACACTGATAAGTTTTGGTTTGCATCAACACTTACATAGAAGTCATGGTTCAATATGCTATTAGTGAGAAGGTAAAAATCAAGTCTTTTATAAGTCCCTTTTTGGGAATTTTGTGTTCTATTTAACGTATCTGGTCTAAAGTTCGCATACAAGTTTACTTTAGTGAAACAAGCCTTTTCTGGCATGCTCATTTTCATGGCTTAGAGCTACTGGTTATGGTGCTCTTATCATCTACCTCCAAAAGGGGTACCCTATACTTTTAATTTAAATACCCTTATGAAGAGCATACAATAATAAGCAAACTGGAAATCTGGTCTCGGTTTAATTGGGGAACGGTCAAAGAGTTTCTGACTATTACATGAATCCTGTTTGATGAAATTTCGTTTTGTGGTTAATTGACCCCTGAATATGTATTGGGCGATCGGATGACTTTGAAAGCCGATGTGTATAGCTTTGGGATCCTCATGCTTGAGACAATAAGTGGCAGAAGCAATTCATTGTCAACCTGGGGTATAACTCGGAAAGTTCTATTGGAATGGGTAAGTCGTCTTAAAACCATATTTTGTAATTTATAAAAAATTCAAAAAAATGTATGTAACTAAAAAGTTTATGCATTTCACAGGCATGGGAGCTTTACGAAGAGGGAGACTTCTATAGCTTGTGTATCCTGACCTTAAAACATATCCCGAGGATGATGTTAAGTACATAAAAGTGGCTTTTTGGTTCTCGAAGCAATTGCAAACCTAAGGCTTATTCCTGTTACGACAAGCTCCAAATGACGAATGCTAACCAGCAGAGCGTTGGGTTGGAATGCTCCAGGGATTGGGTTTCGGGTCGGAAAAGATATGCAACGGAGATGGATGCTTATTCCTGTTACGACAAGCTCCAAATGACGAATGCTAACCAGCAGAGCGTTGGGTTGGAATGCTCCAGGGATTGGGTTTCGGGTCGGAAAAGATATGCAACGGAGATGGAAAACGGCTTGGATTCAAAACTTAGTTTTGGGATTACTTTTAGGAGAACTGTAAGTTTGTTATTTTTTAATTAATTCAATTGCCTATTGTTTATAAGAGTAGCATAATTGCTATGTGAATGAGTGGATTATGAATAAGGGATGTTAAACACTTTAATGTAGTTATTTTAAAATGTGAAGGTTTGATTTATTTATAATCTGAAGGTTTGGTAATAGAAGATGCGATCTAAGAACGAAAAAGTATTGGTGTATTGGTGGCGTATTGGTGTATTTGGCGAGCTAAGTTATAACCTGTAAGTCTCTCTTGGTAACAGAAGATGCGATAACGAGCCTTGTAATATTTATATATGGAAGTTTTAATTGACTGCAGGATCATACAAAAGCCAACTGCTCTTCAACGGTAGAAACTATCTTTTCCCCCATACCACAATCAATGGACAATAACAGTGAAGCAACTCCTTCATGTGATGGAGGTAAAACAATAAACTGATTATAGAAGTTTGTGACTTGAAGTTGTATTATAAAGTTTTTACTGTTTAGACAGTTGATTATAATTATCTGGTTATTAAATAGTTACAGCAAAACTGGTTATCATAAACTTACCAACATTAGTTATTTATTCATGTTTACTGGATTTATGTACGTTTTTTTTAAAATATCTTATTGAAGATCTTTTTTAGAAAATGATTAAAATTAACGTTTTTTAGTCCATTATATCTAGAAGTGCCTTAAAAAATTAGCATTGGTCAGACACTAACAATTGAATATCTAATTATTGTAGTTGATTACTTGATTGTGCTCTCTTAAAATCACATAAATCATTTTTAAATCACAAATGCGAATCACTAACTTTGTTTTTTATTGTCTCTATTTAGGGAGTGAAAAGGATCTTGTAGCGCCATCACTAGAACCAAGGTTAATTGTAGGTCCGGCTAGGGGAGGATCTAGTCGCCTAATCCTTGTGTACAAACCAACCCGGTTGTGCGGAATCCAACCGGGAAAGCAAACCGAGATAGAACACGCAAATACACGACACACAATATTCACCGATTAACACCTCTGTATTAATACGTATGAAAGGTTCAGTTACAAAGCAATGTTTACAAATGTATTTTGCAAACTCTCTCTCTAGCTCTCGTGTGTGTATTCTCTTGTCTCTGTGTTCATACGTGAAACAGAAGGATAACCCACTATATATACTCACAGATACACGAGATATGACGAAACAGACTAATCTCGACGAATCAAAACTGTTGTCGACGAAACACATGAAACATACATCAAAGTTGACGAAACAAAGTCTGTTTCGTCGACCCACATGTAGTCCGGCCCAGCTGAAGGTTTAAGCCCAAATGAAGTTAATCAGCCCACAAACAAAGAAGTTGATTGGCCATAATAATCATGCACGTTCACGATTTACTTTGTTTCATATTTGTGAAGTTTAGTCAAAGTAGTGACATCATCATGACATCATCATGATGATGTGTCAAGCGGGAAACATTCTCGGCTCTCCGTGCTTCGCGTGTCGAACTCTGGGGCGCACGACGGAGGAATGTCGTGACGTCGGGCTTGAGCCGAACCTAACCGGGTCGAACCGGACCAAGTCGCGTCGAGTCGAGTCGCGTCCACATATATGTATCAACAAACTCCCCCTTGGACGCTACTCGCGAGATTCGCCTTTCATGTCTTCTATGTCGGAGGATCTTGAAAGTCTTCACGTCTTCAAAGCAGAAAGTGTATCAACAAACTCCCCGTTTCATGTAGGAAGTGTGTTGACAAACTCCCCCTTAACATAAGCTCCCCCTTGAGTTATGCTCGTGAAATACTTGTTCGTTATGAAATGAGATCCTTGTGATGTTGAGGATGGTCAGCGGCAACTCGATCATCTTTATCACTTGAGCGCCTTCACGTCGTGTCTTCATTCCGAGGCTTTGTCATCGACCATGTTCTCCTTGCCTTTAGAATCTGCACATGCAAGAAATCTAAACGCGTAATGAGAACAACTGCTTGGAATATTATAAGCAAACGACACACATGTGACCATTGTTCAATCAAACACCGTCCGACAGTTTGAAAGTTTAATAAAATTTATCAATTTCAATTTTAACTTTCAACACTTTGCAAATTTCGACCGTTTATGAAGATTTAGTCGTTTCGGTTTTCGTTCAGGTTTCAGGTAACGAAGACTCGAGCTCCAACATCGTACGATCAAAAATAAAATAGAAATAAAATCTTTTTGGATTTTTAGAATATTTCAAATGTAAAGACTGAAAGCAGTAAATAAATATTTACAGACATTCTTTTTGCGAGTTTCGAGGGTAAGAGAATCATATCAGTGTACGGTCATGCCAAAACGCTCTTGTTGTTCTTTTAGTTAACATTAAGATAAGCATCCTATAACGATTATCGGTATTGTTGTCCACATAAGCTCAACTTATCATTTGTAATCATGGCGAGGGGATACGTTAAGGTATGATTTATACTTACCGACCGGTGTTCATCCACATCACGACACATTCCCGTATCAAGGTATGCACGAGGGTTCATCTTACCGGTGAGTATACCGATTATCATCTGTTTGACCGTATATGATGTGAGATTCTCACTTATTTTGATTGAAAACAAGCCCTATGTGATATAATCACTTATTGATGAGGAACTTGATTTTCGATGCATGAGGGCACAGGAGCAAGTCCGTGAACAGGTCAGTACTTTCGTACAGCAGAGAGACGAACTTGACTCCCGGATAAATGTGATATATTATCACTTATTTTGTTTGGACATGTGATTGTTGATCACTTATTGAGGTCGTATGCAGTATGTACACGTATGTATAGTATCATGGAAGATCTAGACTTGCGTCTCCGTTATTTTTCGGAAAAAGAAACAACCATGATACCCAGATGATAAGCAGCATAAAAACCGAATATCTCAGAACCTCGGCAATCTCTCAAACGAAATTTCGGTACTAAGACCATATGCCAATGAATGGTTCCCACCTGGTCTTCAGTCGATTTAAGATTTATATCACCCTGCACACTTTAAAATGATTGTGAGCCTACCGATACATCTTATATAGAGCTGCTTATCGTTTTTCATTTAAGGTTTAAAGAGGTTTAGACAGACCACTGATGTACTATCATTTTCTCTTTTGCTCGCCAGGAAACTCATTTTTGTTTTTCTATTGTTTTTGAGTTTTTGAAATTTTTCAATGTTTTTGGATTTTCAAATTTTTGGATTTACTCCCCCTAAAATCAACAAACTAAGATAAATTTAAAACACAAAGGTATTTACAAAAATGATTTTCCGATGTTGGTTTTACTCTTGCTTGACCTTAATGCCGTTTACCAGTAATAAATAGTCAAATCTTGATTTGTCAAATGCTTTGGTAAAAAGGTCGGCACGTTGGTCATCGGTGTGGACCATGACAACATTGATGAGTTTCACAGTGAAACAATCACGTGTGAAGTGATATTCGAGTTCAACGTGTCAGGTCAAAGAGTGCTGTACAAGATGACAATAATTCATAAAGCAGCTTAAATATCAACAAGTATAGGAGAGATTAGAAATTCAAAACCGTATCCTGCAACTGCTTCATGCATTGCAAGGAATCTGAGCGCTCTCCCAAACTGGATATCCACCCGGTGTGGATTTCTAAGTCAATTTTGTAGCTACTTAGAGATCTCTTCACAGCAACAAGATCATAGACCACTGGGTCCGGCTGGTCTCCCAATTGCACCAGCGAAGGTCTTTGTCTTTCTCTTGAGAAGTAGTGTGCGGTTGTTCAATCCATGCCAAGGCATCCGCACACCCGGTTTGGTTTGATCAACCAACATATTTTCTTCAGTCACACCGTAGAGAAAAGTACACTGCACGTTCATCTTGTTGACTGTGAACATCAGACGTGCTGCAGGTGCGTACTTTTCATTCGAATCTTCCTTGAGGACCCGATCAAAAACCATAACAACCAAATTTTGGCACATATTTCAACTGGTCGAATTTTTCAATTTCATTCAACAACATTCTTTCATCAGACATTTTTGTCTTCTTTTCTCCTCTCTCCATCAAAGGCAACAACATTCTCCTAGATGTCACAATATTTTGGAGACTTATGTCGCCGATCTTGTGCATGGACGCTCCACTATCAACAATCCTAAGACTATCAATAGTTCCTCCTGGAACATCCTGCACACTCATTCAGAGATTAGTTGGAGAGGGGGACCCAAGCCTTCACAGACTTGGGTCGTCCGTCATCATCGAGAATTGTAACATCCATTTCCCGATGATTCGGAATTGATGTAGCTCCCCCTGAAACAATTACTGGTTTTGGTTTCCAAATCTGTGTTTGGATAACCTCTGGTTTTAAAACCTTTTCAATTTCTTTTCTTTGTTTCCTTTTCTGTTTCATTTCCCGTTGTTTAACAAGACGAGGGTCCTGTTTTGGTGAAACAGATCTTTTATGGTAACTGTTACCATGGGGGGCATCAACTTTTGCTTTCAACTTATGAAGATACGGACAGTTTCGAATTATGTGTCCAATTGTACCACATTCAAAACACATTCTCCGCTCTACAAACCTCGGAGCATCATGTGATTGCCTAGCCGATGATGAACTTTGTGATCCCGAAGTACTAGGTTTTGAACTGTTTAGTTCATTTCTTTTCCTCACTGTTGCTTTCTTGACAAAATCTAAGTTAGATTGGTTCTCAAAATTTGCAATTTTGTCCGTTCCCTTAGATTTCACAAAGTTCACGTCCTTTTTCTTCTTCTGATTTGGCTTCCTTTGACTTTGAGTCGTTGTTTTACCTTTTGATTTGGTATGATTTTGCTGTTTTTGCACTGTTGGTAATTTCTGATTGCCAAATTGTTTTCTAACTTCAGCCTTTGGGATAGGAGGGCACTGTGTTACCACAATGTGTGATCCTTTCTTACCCAAAAACTTACTTGTTGAATTTTCAAAGACTTTACTGATTAATGATTGATTAACATTCTTAATAGGAAAATCTTTGTCTGAATAAATTTTATTATCACCAACAAGAGTATACAGCAAATCCACACTCTCCGACTCTTGTGCAGACAAGGGCTCAATTGCAACAGTCTTAGCGGGTTTTGCAGGAGGATCACACAGAATATGATTCTCAAGAGGTATGTCCTCTTCTTTTATCTCCGCATCAGACTTTGCTGAATCAGTATCATCAGACTCATCATCAGAAGAATCAGTATCCTCAATCACAACTGGAGGATTCTGATTCGGTTCAGCAGAAGACACACATGTATCTGCTGACACATCCGATTCTGATGATACTTCCTTCTTGTATCCAAGCCCTGTTGCACATTCTGTTGCAAATTCCTTAACATCCAAAGGAACAGATGGTTCAAAGTGAGTTCTATACTCCTCATCAGGCAGTGCATCGTAATTGTGTCTAACAGGTGGTGGACACTGCTTATATCCAATGCATGTGACATCCCGTTTCTCTTTCTGAACATCAATGATGTGATCCAACACATAGCTAGAGCTCAAATAACTATCTAACTTGAGTCGGATCGCCTCACTTTCAGTTTTAACACAAGCCATTTCTTTTTGCATTATCTCAAGCCTACTGATGTAAAGGTTTATTTCCGTTTGTTTTCTTGAAACCATTTTTGTCAGTTCGGTTTTATCTTTCTTTAATGTTTCAATCATCGACTTAAAGCCTTTTTCATGGTTTTCATAAAACATGTTGGCTTCTGTGCACTTGGAAAGATCCACGGTCAACTTTTGGTTGTGAATGAATGTCACATCATATTTCTCTTGCAAAGCCTCGTGTTTGCTTTGCAATTCACACCACTTAGCATCTAAATCAACATGTTTGTTTTGCAAGTCAAACAAACTAGCTTGTAAAGCATCATGTTTGCCTTGCAACTCAGACATGTTTGCTTCTAAATTAGCACATTTAACATGCAATCTATCACAATTATCACAAATAACAGCAGTTGGTTCATTGACACATACCTGACTCGGATCACTCTCAGATGTTGACCTTCCTGCATCAGAATCAACAACCTCCCTTGATGATTCATATTCAGATCCAACCTCGCTTGAACTTGAAGTAGTATCATCCTCAACTGAAGTTGAAACATCTTCATCTGAACTACTGTCATGTTCAGAACTGTCATTATTTCCCGAGGATTCACCATTGCTGGCATCTTTGACAACTTCAGCAAAACAAGCTGTTCCAACTGGAGCATCACTACTCAACCTGATTGACCAATCACCACTTTCATATACTTGAACCACAAGTGCCTGGTTAGCATTTGATGGTCCTGTTTGGCTTTGGTTGTTGACAGGTATCAACGTACGCTCATCGTTCCTGTTTTGATTCTGCTGGTCTCCTTTATTTCTGAAAGGGTTCTGGTTCCCATGCTGAGCTGGCTTAACAGGAACTTGAATGGGATTGCCATGTAGATCAGTTGTCACAGGAGGCCTTTGGGTTTGCTGTTGAGGCACTGGTTGAGGAACTGGTTGAAGCGGATTTCCATACAAGTCTGTTGTTGGAGGAGGAGTGCCATACAAGCTAGTGCTAGACATACTTGTTGGTCCTGTAGATTGAACAGGTAATGGATTTCCGAACATATCAGTTTTTGGAGGGACCGGAACTTGGATAGTATTGCCAAACATGTCAGTGTGAGACACAAACTCTGTTTGAATTGGAGCATGTGAAGAAGGTTTTGTAGAAGTGCTGGGTGTTCCATAATACATTTCTGTAAATAAATCCTCACGGCTTCTATAATTGTTTTCTGTATTTGACGGAGTACCCCAGGCCGGATTCATTTTTTTTTTTGATAAAGAAAAATGTACCTGAAAATCACACTTGAGTCAAACGGTTAAATCACAAATTGAGACCTTCTGTTTAAAAATAGACAAGTGTTTCAACGAAACAGACTTTGTTAATTTTACGAAACAGATTTTGTAAACTTGTTAGGCGAAACTGAAAGTTGTTATGGGCTTTCAAATTGACGAAACAGGCCCACTAAAATGACGAAACAAATTTGAATGTATGGGCCCAATATGTGTGACGAAACAAAACCTAACGACGAAACAGAAAGTGTAGATGGGTTGATGAAACTGGACTCTTCTTATGGGCTCAGTCAACGAAATAGGTCCAGTACAAACTCGACGAAATAGAAGCCCAAAGATGAAAAAGAATTGATTAAGTGGTTAGATATTTTGAAACAATTTAAAAAAAAAAAGAACCTTATCTTTCTGACACAAAGCAAATCACTTTCGGCTCACCCACTTTTGGAAACACAATTTTCAAGTTACCAACCAATGATGATGTTCTTTTTACAATGCACAAACAACTTTAATATTCAAATTTTTAAAGATCAAAAAGTATGTTTATGAAGAACAACTTGAAGATGATATGAATATATGAAGAACAACCCAGAAATTTATGAATTTTCCGGTAAACTTATGAGTTTTCCGGTGAACCGTAAATTTCCGAACACAAATTCTTGCTTAAAACTTCACTAAAAACCCAATTTTAACATGTGAAAGCGTGAAATAACAAGGTTTTTATAAGAACTTCCAGCAAAACAACAAGATATTTGAAGATTTGACCAGATTTTTCAAGAAATATAAAAACTTCAAACACCCGGAAAACACCCGAAAACACTCGGTTTTAACAAGGAGAAGAGCCAAGGCTCTGATACCACTTGTAGGTCCGGCTAGGGGAGGATCTAGTCGCCTAATCCTTGTGTACAAACCAACCCGGTTGTGCGGAATCCAACCGGGAAAGCAAACCGAGATAGAACACGCAAATACACGACACACAATATTCACCGATTAACACCTCTGTATTAATACGTATGAAAGGTTCAGTTACAAAGCAATGTTTACAAATGTATTTTGCAAACTCTCTCTCTAGCTCTCGTGTGTGTATTCTCTTGTCTCTGTGTTCATACGTGAAACAGAAGGATAACCCACTATATATACTCACAGATACACGAGATATGACGAAACAGACTAATCTCGACGAATCAAAACTGTTGTCGACGAAACACATGAAACATACATCAAAGTTGACGAAACAAAGTCTGTTTCGTCGACCCACATGTAGTCCGGCCCAGCTGAAGGTTTAAGCCCAAATGAAGTTAATCAGCCCACAAACAAAGAAGTTGATTGGCCATAATAATCATGCACGTTCACGATTTACTTTGTTTCATATTTGTGAAGTTTAGTCAAAGTAGTGACATCATCATGACATCATCATGATGATGTGTCAAGCGGGAAACATTCTCGGCTCTCCGTGCTTCGCGTGTCGAACTCTGGGGCGCACGACGGAGGAATGTCGTGACGTCGGGCTTGAGCCGAACCTAACCGGGTCGAACCGGACCAAGTCGCGTCGAGTCGAGTCGCGTCCACATATATGTATCAACATTAATATTGTTTGTCTGATGGTACTAGGCTACAGGTCGTATTGCCTGATAAACGTGTACCGCGTTGTAATCGTCGTCACATTGTGTGGGTAGGATATACATAATTATACACAACTTACACGTGATCTTTTAATCGTTTTAAGGTTTGATTATATTTATGCGCCGTATTGTCGACTCCGCCGCAACGCGCGGGTTCCCCACTAGTCTTTAAAAATGCAAAAAACATCTTAATTATACGAATATTTTAGTAAAAACTAGTGGTGGAGACCTGCCGAGAAACGGTAGAATATTTGATTGCATCAATATATCGGTTAACGCAACTGAATTATATTCGGATATATATAACATAAAATATTTATTAATGTTGATTGTTTACAATGTTAAACAAAACTTACAATCAACTATTCTAAGTATGTACAGTTATAACTTTATTTTTTTTCACTAATATTGGTAGGCCGTGCGAAATGCGCGACAAGCACGTCTAATTCAACTTGGAGTGCAACCTGTTTTTGTTGTATGTCGGTGTTTCTTTTAGCAGATTAGTTTCTCATTAATCATTTGATCCGAGTTGACAAACTCCTCACGCAGGCTAGCAACTCTTTTGAACACATCCATATAATGGTTTGAGGTTGACATGCTAATGAAGAAGAAGGTAACAAATCAATTATCTTACATTATAACTAAAAATAAACATTATATGAACAAATGTATGTAAAAACAACTTGGCTAGAACAAACTAAAACAACCCTTTGGCTCATACAAGCACCTATGGAACTCATCATTCGTCATCGCCAATAATGTTATATTCAAAATTAACCTATAAGAAAGTAAACCAAAAACCATAATAACAAATATAAAAATTCTTTAAAGTTAGTTTGATTTTTTTGGTTTAGCTCAGGAATACGGTTTATGCCGGAATAATTTTATTAAGCCATCAGAGATTGTAACACCATATTGCAAACATCATAGCTAATTTAAATTTAAATACAATAAAAACTCTATAAATTAATACTCGATAAATTAATAATCTCGATAAAATTAATAATGTGTCGAGTCCCAACTTAGGACCAGTACAAAATTGAACCCCAATCAATATAATAATAAGATAATAATTTTTTTTGAAATCACAGTGTGTATATATTGGTCCCAACGAAACTATAAATTAATAATTACTAAAAGATTCCAAATTTAAAGATTTGTCTAGTAAAAAATGAATCTATTTGTTGAACTTCAAATCTATTTTGAGTTCATCTTTAAATCTTCTCATTGCACATAAGAGTTGAGACATTGTCTTCTCGTATTACAACAAAAAATTGTAAAGAGTTGTTGCCACTTGTAATGAACTTAAGAAATGTGCTTTGAAACTTGTTTTTGTAATTTATTTTTGAGTAAGTTACGTTTTTGGCCCATGTGGTTATATCACTTTTACTATATTAGCTCAAAATAAGATTTTTTAACAGATCTTCCCTCATGGTCTCTATAACTAACTATTTTGGCCCTAAGTCTAACCAAACCCCCAACTCTGGTTAATTAATTGGCACATGACTTGCATATGATGTCTAAAAATGTAATTTCCTCTCCCCCCTACTATGACTATAAATAAAACCCTAGATAATTTTTATTCACTTCATCTAATTCATGGATCTTTGGTGTCGGTTTTGTTAATTTTCAGATTAGCGGATTTATTTTCATGGATTTATGTGTGAATGTTTTTGCTGCTGGCTGCTTTTGAAGTTTGTATGAATAAATGTATGTAAAACTGCGGAGGTGTATGTTTCTGTTAATGGTTTAGTTTGCATAGAGCCACAACTACCGTCAGATATGACGATCATTCGTTCATTGGTGGTGGCCGCCTTGGCTCATTTATAGTGGTGGAAATGTGTCGTGGTTTGGTTCAACTGGTTCGAGCCGTACAAGATTGGCCAAATTGATCTCAGTGAGATTGATTATAAAACCGTTTAGTGGTTTGCTCAGAATTATGGTCAACCGGATCAAATTGTTTCGATTTAACTGGTTTAGCTGTTTTAAAACCAATAATAACAGCTCTAGATAAGCATATTGGTATCTTCTTAATGGAATAACAGGTAAAGGTTGTTTTCAAATGGTGATTGTTTCAGCAAATTAATTCACATGGAATCATGAAGAAAAGTTTTTTGGGTTGAAATTAGGGTTTTGAAAGAAATCACAAAGAAGATGAATTAAGGAAGAAAATGAAGTGAAAAAAAAAAAATATAATCTAGGGTTTTATTTATAGTTATAAAAGGGGGAGGGGGGGGGGGGATTACATTTTTAGACATCATGTGCAAGTCATGTGCCAATTAATTAACAAGAGTTGGGGGGGTTTGGTTAGACTTAAGGGCCAAAATGGTTAGTTATAGAGACCATGGGGGCAGATCTGGTAAAAATTCTTATTTTGGGCTAATATAGTAAAAGTGATATAACCACAGGGGCCAAAAACGTAATTTACTCTTTATTTTTTGGTACCATGAATTAACTTTTTGTATTAAAAAACAATGAACTTAAAAAATTCAATTAATTTGTGAATTTACATTGGACTTAGAAATTTAAAGGTCACACTACAAGAAAAAAGGTTAATAGCGGCGACCTTATTAGCGGCGACATCCAATATGTCGCCGCTATTGGTCCAATCCGCAATCCGGTATCCAATGTTCAATCATAGCCACACGATTGTCATCAACATCCAACGGTTGCGGTTACTTGATATCAATAGCGGCGACACAAGACTCAATAGCGGCGACATTATGTCGCCCCTATTGGTCGACTGAATAAGATCAGAAATCAGCGCCTTTTCCCTTCCCTCCACCTACTTTCCCCCAAATTTTTTGCAGCCCAAATCGGTTTCCTCTCCAAAATCCGGCGAATCTCTTCATTCCTACTTCAAATCGGTTAGTTTTATGTTGATTTTTTTGTTTATTTTGTTATATAGGTTGTTAATTTCTTGGTTCTTGGTGAATGTAGGTTCTCCACCGGCACCTTCTCGTCTCCACGGCCACCACCGTCACCACCTCTTCTGCTCGTGCAAAATAAGGTTAGTTTATGTTTAAATTAACTTTTAAATCTGTTTATACATATTTTTTTTGTTTTTTTTTTAAATCTGCTCGTGCATAAACTGTTAGAACCCTAGTTTAGTGTTTGTAATGGCAAAAGTTGCGAGTTTGTGACACGGTTATCGGTTAAATAAGTGAAACTGTTGAAACCCTAGTTTTAGTGAGTTAAATTAGTGTATATAATAATGGGTTAAATTCATAGGGGTTAGATCTTAAAAGCATTCAAAATAACGTGTGGACCGAAATCGATCGTTAATTTGGATCTTTTTTTGGTGTGAATCGGCGCTTGATTTGATTATTATCAAGTGGGGTTGAGTTTTTACAAACCCTAGGTTAGGTATAATTGGGTATATATAGATCTGAGTATAGGTTAGCAGTTTATGTTGACCGTGTGAGTTGATTTGAATAATAATTATGGATCATGTTGTTGGTGGGAAGTTTAAGCTTGGGAGAAAGATTGGGAGTGGATCTTTTGGTGAGCATTATTTAGGTATGTTTTTGATTGTTTATATTAAAGCTTTGTTTTGGGTATTTTATTTATTATTTTCAGTGGTTGATTTTCTTTTTGTTTGATGATGTGTAGGTGTTAGTATTCAGACTCGGGAAGAAGTTGCTGTTAAGCTGGTATTGATCTCTATTCTTGATGATGATTTTGATGTTAAATTGATTGATTTATTTATTGACTTGTTGTGATGTGCTTTTGGAAGTTATTATCTGATGTTCTGAACTTAAATAAACATAGTTAGATATATAATTGCAGTAAAATATGTTCCAAGATACTATGTTTGGACTTGCTTCATTGAAGATGTAATAGCCTCTTTTGATGGTGTCTAGTGTTTCGCAAATAATGATTATTTAAAGAAGCACTAGTGTAAGATATTGCTGTAAAAGTTTTATTGCAACGTTATCAGACCGATCGCTATTCGCTTCGAGAATGCACATCCAAACGCCCCATCGTATACCTTTTATGTAGGATTTTATGTATGTGATTATATTATGCTCTGTTAGTAGTATATGAATATGACTATCATAGTATGTAATTTGCATTCGTATTAAATTCATGCTATATTAGTTGCTTTCGTATAGGGCTAAAGGCTGCATATATTTGTAAGCTCTCAGACCTAAATCTGGAAGTCCTTATTAGTTAGATGTATAGTCCAAAAATTGTATGTTAGATTTCTTCTAGAACCACAGCAATGCTCATGCTTTATTGTTTTAAAATCCTTGCATTTTGTAGCCAGACGACCTTATAGAACCACGACATATATGTTATGGTTTATGTGTGGGCTCTTTGTAGTCGATTCACCTCATGTCTACTTTTCATAATGGCTTTACCGTATGTTTATATTCTCTGTAACTGCAATGTACTGGAACCCACCAAAACGAAGCATCCTCAACTTCATTATGAATCAAAAGTTTATTTGCTGCTTCAGGGAGGAAGTGAGTCTCTATCTCTGTGTTAATACTATCCCAGATCAACATAATATGTGGTAAATAAGTACCTTTTGAATAACACGAGCATTTGTTTACGTTTGTTATAATGAAGTGGGAGTACCTAGCCTTAAGTGGTTTGGAGTTGAAGGCGAGTACAATGTCATGGTGATCGACCTACTTGGACCAAGCCTTCAAGACCTTTTTAACTATTGCAATAGAAAGTTTTCTTGAAGACAGTTTTAATGCTTGCAGATCAATTAGTAAGCGCTAGTGATCCCATCTTTTTATAGATTGTTTTAGTTCAAAATCACTAATAATCTATTATGTAACTTCGCAAATAAATAGAGTTGAGTACATGCATGCAAGAAAATTTCTTTATCGTGACCTAAGGCCTGATAATTTTTTAATGGGCCAGGGCCGCAAGCGCAAGGCAAATCAGGTGATTGTCCACTTATGGATTAGGAATCACCATTAATTTGATCAAGAATAAACGTTACCTTTTTTGATATCTTATTAATGTCATTATGGCAGGTGTACATCATTGATTTTGGCCTCGCAAAAAAGTATAGGGATCTTCAAACTCATAGACACATACCGTATAGGTAACGTTGCAACCTTTTTTATATCTGTATATTTGGAACCCTTACACGATAATTTTTCATCAGGGAAAACAAGAATCTTACGGGCACCGCTGGTTACGCTAGTGTCAACACACATCTTGGAGTTGGTGAGTAGTTTTTCATATCAGTGATTTGTTTCGGTATGATGAATAAGTTAATGCGTTTAAAATTTTAAATGTTTTAATTATCCAGAGCAAAGTAGACGGGATGATTTGGAATCACTTGGTTATGTTCTTATGTATTTCCTAAGATATGGCCATTACTTGTTAGCTCCTTTTTTTAATTTGACATTTTGTTTTACTAAATCCTGACACATGTAAAAGTTAGTACCACAAGTAATCTTTATTCATACAAGTTTTGTGTGTATTCCAAGGTGGTTTTTCTCTGATTATAAGAAGGAAAAGAACACTAAAGTCAATAACAAGTATGAAATATGCCATGGATATAGCAAGGAATGACGTGGCTGCTAATCCAAGATATGATCCTGTATGACCTTGGTTTATTAGTCGAGCAACCATGGAATGACTAGTTAGCTGTAAGTGCTTTTGTTTTTACATATATTGGGATTGGTTTCAAATTATTGGGATTGCTAATAATATTGGGTTTGATATGTGTTTATGTAGGAATACGTTTCGACTTTGTTCCAAAGTTCGGCATTCGTAAACCAACTTGAATCCTTTCTTGCGGCGAGGGGAAAGCAAGTCGCACCCGACGATGAGTATGACGATGACGACCTAACTTGAATCCTTTCTTGCGGCTATTTTGTACGGATATTTTAGAATGTTATTTTTCGGATATTTTAGGATGTTTTGTACGGAAATGTTTTGAGCGATTTTAGTATGTAAAGCATTATGTTTGTTTAGTCTGTTTGTGTTGCGTAAAACTTGAAAATTGGCAGGTTTGTTCAAAACGGGAATTACTGCAAACGCAGCAAAAAAGTGAAATTTTTTTTTTGACTTTTAGCGGCGACATATGTCGCCGCTAAAGGTCCTAATCATTAGCCGCTATTGACTGCACCTATTAGCGAAGACTTTTTAGCGACGACATGTGTCGCCGCTAAAGGTCCTAATCATTAGCGGCGACACATACCTTTAGCGACGACAAGTAGACCTTTAGCGTCCAAGTTTTAGCGGCGACTCAATAGCGGCGACATGTCGCCGCTATTAGCTTTAGCGGCGACAGTTTGGACTATTAGCGGCGACATTTGTCGCCGCTATTGGTCGACTTTCTTGTAGTGTCATTCATAAAATCACGCTAAATTAATAAATTTAGCCTCTTCAACATGTTGCGCACACTCCATGTAGCCTCCACGATGACCAACCGCGCGAGAAGCATCTATAAGAGCAGCAACAGCTTTATCTAGTTCTCCTGCGTTAAGGATGGAGTTGGCCATCTACAACAAACATAACACGTCAGTCAACAGGGTTTGAAGAGTAAAGCCAAAGGTAAGAGGAAAATCATACCAGAACTATTCCTCGGCCGCGCAGCCACTCAGCCTCAGAGACCAAAGTATCAACGATACCTTGAGCCTCGGAGAAGTTGTTTTGCGCCACATTAAGAGCAGATGTGCTAATGTCTCGCGCCTCCTCCGCCTTCTGTTTGGCCTCCTCAGCAGTAGTTGCCTTAACTTTTTCAGCTTCAAGGTCGATTTCCAAGGACTCGCTTCGGTCAACCTGCTCTTGCAAGCGACGTTTCAACACAGCAATCTCGACGTCCTTGGCAATCAAATCCTTGTCTTTACTTGACAGCTGCACCTTCACCTCAGCCAACTCAACCTACAAGCGATAAAGGACTCAGTTAATTCTGCTAACAAAAGCATAAACTGAAAGAGAAGTTTCTCGAACCTCAACTTTATTTGTCGCCGCTATTGGTCGACTTTCTTGTAGTGTCATTCATAAAATCACGCTAAATTAATAAATTATTAGTTTATCGATATAATAATATCTCGCTAAATTTATAAAACATCTCGATCCCAATATTATTAATTTATAGAGGTTTTAATATAATACTAATTAGCAAAACAACCTTGCATAACTAAAGTTGCCTGCCCAAATAAGCTCCAACAAACCAAGTCGACAACTCAAAAGATCACAATAACATGTAAGTATACCTTGTCGGGTACTCTAATAAAAAATGAGGTTGCCGGTGCTTAGAAGCTTAACATGGCTGCATTAAATGATGCCATGCCAAATGATAAGCAACATCATCGCACTTACAACTCTTAGATTAGCCCAAGGCCATCTTTATCGAGTCATATGTAGACAAACTAACAATATAACATTCACTTAAAGTCGTACGATGAGACCATATCATCGTCGACTTTGTCAAAACAGATTTATTTCACAAACAACCAACAATGGCAATCGTCTACTGATTAAATGGGTATACAAACAACCCTTTCAACGTTGGTAACTGTCGCAAAAGGCACACTCTAAAGAAAGCGTTGATGGTGAGCTGGGGAACACATGGAGAACCTCCCACCCAATACACACTATACAAAACCCTTATTATGATTGATTATATAACAAGATAGTATACAAAATTGATTTAGCAAGAACCCTTATATTCACAAATAATGATTTAATCTAAATGTGTACCTATCGATTTCGAACGTGAATATAAGTCTAAATGGTTAAAAATATAGATTTATAGTTTTTAGTGACAACACATATATAGTTGATGTAATATGACTAAAAATACCTTTTTAATCAAATAAATAATTTTAAATAGTTGAGACTATAATTTAGTAAAAAAAATATATAATAGTTCGTAATATTATCTAAGGCATAAATATATATACTAATAGTCCAATTTGTCCCAAAAATATACTTATGTCTAATTTAACCATTTTAACCAATTTTTTTATAGTTCAAAACTAATTTGATTAATCTTATGATCAAAACATCATGTCTAAATGGTCTATAGTTAAAGGCAAAATTTCCAGATTAATATGAAATAGATTTTTAACAATTTATATAATCCGCATAAAATATAAACTAACATGATAAACTAAAATTAAATTAGTAACAATTATATTCAAGAATTTTCTAGTTATTATTCTGAAAATTCATAACTTTACCACTCTAACATATTTGACAATAATTTCTAGCATTATAATCCTAGCAAAGTTAAAAGAATAAATACTAGGGATGACAAAATAAATGCTACAAAAATAGGCAAACATGAACAATATGAATTATACTGAAATTGTATTATAACATATGTCTAGAAACGCTATAGAACAAATTAACTAATTCATTTTTATAAAATATAAAAATCCTCAAATGCTTATGAATCCTAAAATTCCTGAAATCTAATTGAACAAAAATTGCCTTCTATCAAATGAAATTGACAGAAGAATTTTGTAGAGATAAAAAATTAAAGTGGATTACCTCAAAATACTGAGAAACGAGTTCGAATTTGTAGAAAGAAGATTTGAGCTCTAGATCTAAGTTCTTTGAAATTGTAGAAGATTATAGTGTTTAGGAATGCGCTTTTTGCTTAGAGATGATAGAAAAGGTATTAAGAATGCGTTTATGATCTCAATTTCTATAAAAACATTTTACTGATTTCGAATTTGAATTGTGACATAATGGGTCTTGAAGAAGGTAATTAAGATTACGATTAAGAGTGTTTTGATGATGGGATTTGACCAAGGATTAAGTCTACATGCATTGGTAACGATTCGAAACTGATTAAAGGCTGCCAAATGACCAGAATTTGCGAAACTGTTGTGCTGAAATGGGGCTCCCCCACGACACGCGTGAGAGGAAGTGTGTCCCTCCGCGTGGCTCATGTGGGAGCAAAATCCAGAAAATTCATTTTTTTGACATTTCTAGTCCCTGAAGTTTGGTTGAGCCCATAAATGCATCGTTTAATGAATTTAATGAATAAGATAACACGTCTACAATATGTGTAGACCATAAATTAATATTCGTAACCATATATGTCTCCAAATGAAAATACGAACAACGAATAATCAAAAAAATTAATTCATGAAATAGGATCCGAATTACAATGAATACGAATACGAGTCGGGTTACAACTTATGGATAATCCACAAGTGTCACATAATACACTATATTCTACAAAATTCCTTAGTTGATGAAGATTACTCAACTTTAGTTGCTAAGTTTCTATCATTAAGAACTCAAATATCCAAGGGATTCAAGTTTTAGAAATCCATCATGAACTCAAAACATTGTTCTCTAATCGAGAATTAAGGGATGAGATTGAGTTTAAAACTTATTCAAGAGTTTCTAGTGAAATATATCACTAGAGAAAACTGATTTAAATGATGAGGCACTGACCTTGAGGCCTATTTTTGTGAATAGTTTACTCCTTTAATTTTTTTGTATGTCTTACTTCTTTATTACGGGTACACACACAAAAGGTTTTTGTCTGGTTTTTTCTTTACGATGGATACATGGGCATCTCACTGTTAGCCAAGTCTTAGCAAGTTTGGAAGTTCACAAATCTAATCACCCAACGTGGATATATAGCAAATGAAACACCTAACATAATATTTACGTTATTTAACCCAAGATCAAACTTCATGTCTATCAAACGGTTTAATAAAATAGATAAATGTTGAGATATAACATCCCAGTTTTTATTAAATTTTGTGATTTTGGAAAGGGGTAATTTGGCAGGGGGAGTGCATCAAGCTTTCATTTCCATCTCTCACATTTCAAGTCCTAGAAAGGAGAATCCTAGATATAGAAAGTTGTGGTTTCGATTTGTTTTGAGTTAGAGGCAAGCAAGGATCACAATAAACCTTTTGTGGATTGCTCGTGAACAACATCTACTAAATCAGAAGGCATTTTGGATCGATTCAACCAAGTTTCAAGAAGTTGGCATCTTGAACTGTCATGGTTTCGGTTTTAAAGGTATCAACATGAGTTTCACTTGAAATCTAGTTTAAACACGATTCTTTAGCATCGGAGTGACTTAGGGTTGATTTTCTGATCATATAAGATCAAGAAGTTGGCATCTTGAACTGTTTTTAGTTCTGACATCACTACAGCCGCCAAAGTACAGATTTAGTGTCTATTCGTCGACCAAGGTACATTGCGACCCATTGATTACGCAGTACTTTGTGTGAGCGCATTTTAGACACACTTATGAGATATCACATCATAGTTTAACTGTGGAGCAGTTCACGCATTACACATTGTGTGAGGTCATATTCGCACAATATTGCCATGCGCAAAGTGTAGCAAAATGAACTGGTTAGAGCGCAAACTCTGCCTGAGTACAACGGGCATTGCACTTGGTATGGACTTGAGTGAAAGTTTACCTCTACGCCACTTTGATTATGCGCCTGGTATGGTCTTGAGTGAAAGTTCAGATTTTGTGTTTCTTCGTCGACCAAGGTACATTGCGGCCCATTGATTGCGCGCCACCTTGCGTGAGCACATTATAGATACACTTATTAGATATCACCTCATAGTTTAAGTGTGGAACAGTTCACGCGTGACACATTTTGTGAGGTCATGTTCGCACAATATTGCCATGCTCATAGTGTAGCGAAATGAACCGGTTATGTAGGTCCCTCGGAGGTTGAGGTTTAACCTATTCCTTGTTATATCAAACACACTAGCGAGTGCGGAATCCAAGCTAGCATGCAAACCGGAATGAACAAGCAAGAACAAGCAAAAACACAAGACACACAATATTCACCGATTAACACCACTTGTATTAAACGTATGAAAGGTTCCGGTTACAAGCTCAATGTTTACAAATCAGTTTTGCAAACTCTCTAAGTGTGTGTGTTCTTGACAGAATGCTCTCAACAGAATGCTCTCTCAGTTTTCTCACGTGTCTAACTTGTAAGTGTCTAAACTGAAATGAACACACTACAAGGGTATTTATACCCGAACACAGCCTGGTCTGGTCGAAGAATCAGATAGATGATCGAAGGATCATCTATCGACTAGAAACAGCTCGAATGATCAGCATGTACCTCGAAGGATGGCATCTATCGAGGTCCATCCATCGAAGGTTATCTTTCGAGCTCATCGAAGGATATAATCAATCCTTCGATGACACATATCCTTCGACACACAACCAGCTTTCAAACAATATTCAAACTGTTTGGCCAAGTCAAACCGGAGGATGGTTGACTTGGTCAAACTTACAGGACTAACGAAGACAACGTTTTACATCGTTACAAAATACAGACAAAGTACAGACACAAGTGCACCAACAAACTCCCCCTTGGCTGTAGCTTTGTCTTGATCTTTATAACTTGATCTTTGTCTCGATCTTTGTGTCTTCAACTTTGATGTCCTTTCATGTCTTCAATGTCGGAGGATCTTTAAAGTCTTCACGTCTTGAAAGCAGAAAGTGTACCAACAAACTCCCCGTTTCATGTAGGAAGTGTGTTGACAAACTCCCCCTTAACATAAGCTCCCCCTTGAGTTATGCTCGTGAAATACTTGTTCGTTATGAAGTGAGATCCTTGTGGTGTTGATGATGGTCAGCGGCAACTCGATCATCTTCATCATTTGAGTGCCTTCACGTCGTGTCTTCATTCCGAAGCTTGTCATCGACCATGTTCTCCTAGCCTTTAGAATCTGCACATGCAAGAAATCTAAACGCGTAATGAGAACAACCGCCTGGAATATAGTAAACATAAACAAACGACACACATGTGACCATTGTTCAAACAAACACCGTCCGACAGTTTGAAAGTTTAAAATATTTTATCAATTTCAATTTTAACTTTCAAAACTTTGCAAATTTCGACCGTTTATGAAGATTTAGTCATTTCGGTTTTCGTTCAGGTTTCAGGTAACGAAGACTCGAGTTCCAACATCGTACGATCGAAAATAAAACAGAAATAAAATCTTTTTGGCTTTTATAAAGTTTATATTAAAACACGCCTAAAATCTTTTTGGACTTTTTGAATATTTCAAATGTAAAGACTGAAAGCAGTAAATAAATATATACAAAGAATCTTTTTGCGAGTTTCGAGGGTAAGAGAATCATATCAGTGTACGGTCATGTCAAAACGCTCTTGTTGTTCAATTAGTTAACATTAAGATAAGCATCCTATAACAATTATCGGTATTGTTGTCCACATAAGCTCAACTTATCATTTGTAATCATGGCGAGGGGATACGTTAAGGTATGATTTATACTTACCGACCGGTGTTCATCCACATCACGACACATTCCCGTATCAAGGTATGCACGAGGGTTCATCTTACCGGTGAGTATACCGATTATCATCTGTTTGACCGTATATGATGTGAGATTCTCACTTATTTTGAATGAAAACAAGCCCTATGTGATATAATCACTTATTGATGAGGAACTTGATTTTCGATGCATGAGGGCACAGGAGTAAGTCCGTGAACAGGTCAGTACTTTCGTACAGCAGAGAGACGAACTTGACTCCCGGAAAGAATTTGTGATATTTTATCACTTATTTTGAGGGACATGTGATTGTTGATCACTTATTGAGGTCGAATGCATTATGTACACGTATGTATGGTATCATGGAAGATCTAGACTTGCGTCCCCGTTATTTTTCGGTAAAAGATACAACCATGATACCCAGATGATAAGCAGCATAAAGACCGAATATCTCAGAACCTCGGCAATCTCTCAAACGAAATTTCGGTACTAAGACCATATGCCAATGAATGGTTCCCACCCAGTCTTCAGTCGATTTAAGTTTATATCACCCTGCACACTTTAAAATGATTGTGAGCCTACCGATACATCTTATATAGAGCTGCTTAACATATTTTTCATTTTAGGTTTAAAGAGGTTTAGACAGACCACTGATGTACTATCATTTTCTCTTTTGCTCGCCAGGAAACTCATTTTTGCTTTTCTATTGTTTTTGTGTTTTTGAAATTTTTCAATGTTTTTGGATTTTCAAATTTTGGATTTACTCCCCCTAAAATCAACAAACTAAGACAAATTTAAAACACAAAGGTATTTACAAAAATGATTTTCCGATGTGGATTACTCTTGCTTGACCTTAATGCCGTTTACCAATAATAAATAGTCAAATCTTGATTTGTCAAATGCTTTAGTAAAAAGGTCGGCACGTTGGTCATCGGTGTGGACGTAAGCAACATCGATTAGCCTTTTCTCAAAGCAATCACGTATGAAGTGATACTTAATGTCGATGTGCTTAGTCTTTGAATGCTGCACAGGATTTCTAGTGATCTGTAAGGCAGCAGAATTATCAACGTAAATAGGAGTAGTTAGGAATTCAAAACCGTAGTCGCGCATTTGTTGTTGGATCCACAGGACTTGGGAGCAACAACTTGAGGCAGCAATGTATTCAGCTTCGCATGTTGATGTAGCTACACACGTCTGCTTCTTGCACTGCCATGTGACTAGGCGATTTCCCAAAAACTGACATCCAGCCGTTGTGGATTTGCCGTCGATTTTGCATCCGCCAAAATCAGAATCACTGAATGCGATCAAGTCAAAGTTATTATCCCTAGGGTACCATAGACCGGTGTCAGGGCAACCCTTCAAATAACGAAAAATCCTTTTTACAGCTGCAAGATGTGAGGCCTTCGGGTTGACTTGATATCTGGCAAGCAGGCACGTTGGGTACATTATATCTGGTCTTGATGCTGTGAGGTACATAAGAGATCCGATCATCGCGCGGTAGTATGAGGGGCTAACATCTTGACCCTTCAAATCTGGAGTAATTCCGTGATTTTGCGGCAATGGGGTACCGATGGGCGTTGCATCAGACATCTGGAACCGGCTCAAGATGTCACCAACATATTTAGTCTGATGGATGAATATCCCAGACTCAGTTTGTTGTACTTGTAGGCCCAAAAAGAAAGTCATTTCCCCCATAGCACTCATCTCGAATTTATCCTGCATGATGCGCTCGAAATTCCTACACAAAACATCGTTAGTAGAACCAAATATAATATCATCAACGTATACCTGTACCAGTAGAAGATCTCCATCTTGTTCTTTGATGAAAAGAGTACAATCGATAAGACCTCTTCGAAATCCATTCTCCAGCAGATAATTAGATAAGGTTGCGTACCAAGCTCGCGGTGCTTGATGAAGACCATAGAGAGCTTTGTTGAGCAACCAAACCCGATCGGGATGGATAGGATCTTCAAAACCTGGAGGCTGTTCGACGTACACCTCTTCTTCCACCACACCATGTAAGAATGCACTTTTCACGTCCATCTGGTATACCTTGAAACCTTTGAATGAGGCATAAGCCAGAAATATCCGAATTGCTTCTAGACGTGCAACAGGTGCATACACTTCGTTGTAGTCGATCCCTTCTATCTGACGAAAACCTTGAACGACTAGCCTTGCTTTGTTTCGAATAACGATTCCACGGTCATCCTTTTTGCATTTAAACACCCAACGGGTACCAATCTTCTTGTAACCAGCAGGTTTCTCTACGAGTTTCCAGACACCAAGCTTCTGGAATTGTTGCAGTTCTTCCTGCATTGCTTCAACCCAAGAGCTATCTTTCAAAGCATCTTTCCAAGTTCTTGGTTCTTCCTGTGAGACATAACACGCGAAAGACCAATCATTCTGTTGACCAGATTCTCGGATAGCTGCATACAAGCCTGCATTGTTGTTGTTTCGCAACATGTTTCTTGTTTGAACGCCACTTTGTACATTTCCGATAATGTTTTGTTGAGGATGGGTATTGTGAATCCTTGTTTCTGGATTATCTTGAACTGGAATATTTGTACCCAGATTGTTGAGATTGAGATCAACAACCAATTCAATGCCCGGAATTGACGAAGAGGATGATGCAGTAGCTTCAGCTGTCCTAGGGACATCCACTGGAGGTGTACCTTCTGAAGTACCATGTACTGCTGTTATCGGAGCTTCTTGATCTGCATCTAGAAATTCATCATCCTCTGAAGATTCGTTCAATTCAGTTGCATCGTGAAAATCCTCATTGTCGAGAGCATTATTGTTCACTGAAGATGGTTCTTGATTGACAATAATTGGACGAACCAACGGTGAATCTGTTGCATTGTCACTCTCGAAAAACATCCTTGCCGCAGCATTTTCTTCAACTGCTTCATCATTGATCGAATTGAAAAAGTCATCGTACTCAAACATCCAAGGCTGACCTGGACATTTGACTGGTAAAGTGTGCCTTTGTACTCTGACTTCAGACCATTCCTCGACCCTTTTAGTCTCTAGATTCCAGACTCTTAAGTTCGGGGTGGAATACCCAAGAAAGTATCCATCAATTGCTCTTGCCCCAAACTTTCCATTAGGATCGATTATTGTGCACGGAGCTCCAAACGGTTCAAGATATGACAAGTCTGGTTTCCGTTTGTTAATAAGCTCAAAGCAGGTCTTGTTGTGCCTTTTGACTGTAAGGACTCGATTCAACGTGTAACATGCAGAGGACACAGCTTCAGTCCAGAATGGAATGGGCAGCTGCGACTCTACCAACATAGTCCTAGCAGTCTCGATCAATGTGCGGTTCTTACGTTCAGCGACGCCATTCTGTTGAGGAGTATAAGCTGCACTAAATTCGTGAAGAATACCTTTTGAAGTGCAAAACTCCGCCATGGCATGATTTTTGAATTCAGTACCATTGTCGCTGCGTATCCGCCTAACCTTCAAGTTATAAAGATTCTCAATCTGAATGATCAAGTTTTTGATAATACCGAAGGTTTCACTCTTGTGTGCCATGAACGCCACCCAAGAAAATCTTGAATAATCATCAGTTATCACGAGGCAATATTGATCATTCCTAATGCTTTTGTGCTTGACAGGACCGAACAAATCCATGTGCAAACGTTCAAGAGGAACAGCCACCGTGTTGACTTTCTTTGTAGGGTGTCGCTTCTTCGTTTGTTTTCCTTTCTGGCACGAAACACAGACGTCTTGAAGATGAAAGTTTTTAAGAGGAACACCATTCACCAATTCATTTGAAACCAAATGATTCATTTTGCGTAAGTGAATGTGACCCATTCGTCTGTGCCAAGAGATTGTGTCTTTTTCTGTGGCTTTAGAAACGAAACAAGTTGCTTGTGCAGACGTTGTGATAGCTTGGCTCATATCAATGACATACAGATCATTTATCCTTGGAGCTGACAAGAGAATCCATTCTTTTGGAATTTTGAAGCCGGGTTTCAGCACATAACATCCATTAGCATCAAAGTGTACTGAGAACTGCTTATCACAAATTTGAGAAACACTAAGAAGATTGTGATCAAGTTGTTGCACGAAGTTGATCTTGTCAAAACTAACAACCCCGTTGGAAATCATTCCTTCACCCGTAATATATCCGCCCTTATCTCCAGCAAAAGCAACATAACCTCCTCTAATAGATTTGACGTCGTAGAGAAGCTTCATGTCGCCTGTCATGTGCCTGGATGCCCCACTATCAACAATCCAATGACTACTGATAGTTCCTCCTGGAACACCCTGCACATGAACTCACACAGTTAGTTGGAGATGGGGACCCAAGCCATTGTGGTCTTGGGTCTTCCATTTTCATCAATCACAATAACCTCTATTCTTTGATGATTCGAAAATTGAGATGGTCCCCCTGAATCAGTAACCGTTTTTGGTTTCCAGGTCTGTTGAGTTTTACCAGTTTGATTGTTTGAAGTTTTTGAACTTTCTGGTTTAACTGGAACAAATTGTTTTTGAACCACATCACTTTTAATCGCCTTTTCAATTTTCTTGACCTGTTGGCGTTTCTGTTTCTTTTCCCTTTCTCTTATGAGTCGGGGATCTTGTTTTACAGAAACAGATCGCCTTTGGTGATTGTGTTCACGGGGATCATCTTCTTTGGCTTTCAACTTATGAAGATACGGGCAATTTCGAATGATATGCCCGATTGTACCACATTCAAAACATGATCTTCGTTCAACAAACCCCGAAGTATCATGTGATCGTCTTGCCGATGATGAACTTTGTGTTCTCGAGGTACTAGGTTTTGAACTATTCGGTTCATTCCTTTTCATTACTGTTACTTTCTGGACAAAATCTAAGTTAGATTGATTTGCAAACTTTTCAATTTTGTCCGTTCCCTTCGATTTCACAAAGTTCACATTCTTCTTCTTCTTCTGATTCGGCTTCCTTTGACTCTAAGTCGGTGTTTTACCTTTGGAATTGGTATGATTTTGCTGGGCTTTCACAGTTGGTAATTTCTGATTGCCAAATTGTTTTCTAACTTCAGCCTTTGGGATAGGAGGACACTGTGTGACTGTAACATGTGGTCCTGTCTTTCCCAAAAACTTACTTGTTGAATTTTCAAAGATTTTACTGATTAAAGATTGATTAACATTCTTAATCGGAAAATCTTTGTCTGAGTAAATTTTATCATCACCAACAAGAGTGTACAGCAAATCCACACTCTCCGACTCTTTCTCAGACGAGGACTCAGTTGCAACAGTCTTAGCGGGAGGATCACAGAGAATATGATTCTTAAGAGGTATGTCCTCTTCTTTGATCACCGCATCAGACTTTGCTGAATCAGTATCATCAGATTCGTCATCAGAAGAATCAGTATCCTCAACAACAACCGGAGGATCCTGATTCGGTTCAGCAGAAGACACACATGTATCTGCTGACACATCTGAATCTGTTGATACTTCTTTCCTGTATCCAAGTCCTGTTGCACATTCTGTTGCAAATTCCTTAACATCTAGAGGAACAGATGGTTCAAAATGAGTTCTATATTCCTCATCAGGCAGTGCATCATAATTGTGTCTGACAGGTGGTGGAGATTGCTTATAACCTATGCATGTGACATCCTTTTTCTCTTTTGAACATCAATGATGTGATCCAACACATAGCTAGAACTCAAATAACTGTCTAACTTAAGTCGGATCGCCTCACTTTCAGTTTTAACACAAGCCATTTCCTTTTGCATCACCTCAAGACGAGTGATATACAAATTAATGTCAGTTTGTTTTCTGGAAACCATTTTAGTCAACTCTGTTTTATCTTTCTTTAATGTTTCAATCATTGACTTAAATTCCTTTTCATGGTTTTCATAAAACATGTTGGCTTCAGTGCATTTTGAGAGATCAACGGTCAATTTCTGATTGTGAATAAAGGTCACATCATATTTCTCCTGCAAAGCCTCATGTTTGCTTTGCAATTCACACCACTTATCATTCACTAAAACATGTTTGTCTTGCAATTCAAACAAACTAGCTTGTAAAGCATCGTGTTTGCCTTGCAACTCAGACATGTTTGCCTCTAAATCAGCACATTTGACACGCAAACTATCACAATTATCACAGCTAACAGAAGTGGGTTCATCGACACATACCTGACTTGATGAACTGTCGACATTAGCCATAAAGGCTGAATGGAGAGAAGACGAAGAATACGCAGCTTGATCCACCAAAATAGATCTTCTTTCAATTCCTGCTGTAGATTTTTCAAAAAGCTCATCAATATTTGCATCGACTGACGCACTTGATGTGTCATCTGCCCGATCATTCCCTGAACTTGAGGATTCTTCATCTGAACTTCCACTGTAACCAGAAGAGTCTTCATCCTCAGAAGAGTCACCACCATTGGCGGAAGATTCTCCACCACTGGCGTGATTCAAATCCTTCACGATCTCAGCAAAACAAGCTGTTCCATCTGGAGCATCATTTCCCAACTGGATTGACCAATCACAGCCTTCATCTACTTGAACCACAAGTGCCTGGTTGGCATTTGATGGTCCTGCTTGAGTCTGGTTGTTGACAGGCACCAACGTACGAACATTGTTTCTGTTCTGGTTCTGCTGGTTGCCTTGACCTCTAAAAGGATTCTGGTTTCCATGTTGAGATGGCCTCGTACATTCACGCTTGAAATGACCACGTTCCCCACAATTGAAGCATCTAACAGCCTGTTTATCAAACCCATACTTGGTGTCTTTCTTGCTTTCCAAGCTGGTTCTGCCCGTTCTTTCCATGAAATCCTTTGCTCGCCTAACAGCACTGGCAAAGGCCCACTTGATGTCCATCATCTCCATCTCCTCTTTATCTATCTGCTGATAGTCTTCTTGTGTCAGATTAATGTTGCCAATCTGACCTTCCACTAATCCACAGTATGCGCTCACCAAAGTGTTTAGCAGCTCCATGTGTTCCTTGGCTACTTCCACACTGACTTTAGAAAAGCTTGAGGTGTTGAGCTGTACTGTATTTGGCTTTGATTGTTGACCAGCAGATGAAGTACTTCCATAACACGCTTGCTGTTGAGGAGGAGGAGGAAGTGGATTTCCGAATATATCAGTTGTTCTGATAGGTTGTTGGCTTTGCTGTTGTGGCACTGGTTGAGGAACTGGATTAAGCGGATTTCCATATATGTCTGTTGTTGGAGGAGGAGTGCCATACAAGCTAGTGCTAGACACAAATGCTGTTTGAATTGGAGCGTGTGAAGAAGGTTTTGTAGAAGTGCTAGAAGCTCCATAATACATTTCAGGATTTTGTGGCACTGAAACTCTTTTAGCCTTGAGAGTTTCTTCCTGATTCTTGTTTTCCAGGAGTTGAGCAAAGTCACCGAAGTTTGTTGTATCCAAAGTGCCATTGTACTTCAGGATTTCTAAGAAATTATTCCATTGAGGTGGCAGTGCATCTGCAAACTTCTTCACTATCTCTGCTGAAGTTGTTACAACCCCAATATTTCCCAATTCAGTCAGCAAATGAGTAAACCGACTTGTCAAATCTCCTAAAGATTCATTCTGCATACAAGTAAAACCATCAAACTCTTTCTTTAGCAGTTCTTTTCTCAGCTGACGTGTCGCTTCATTTCCTACGCCCCTTGTCTTCAATGCGTCCCACAACCTCTTCGTTGTCTTGTGACTGACAAATTGATGATAAATATCTTTGCTTAATGCCTGAGTAAGAATGGCATACGCTTTCTTTTCTAAGTCATAGACCTTCTTCTGATCTTCCGTAAGATCAGCAAATGTAGCAGCAGATGAAGCGGCAACCTCTATTGTTTGATCAAAATCTGTGATGAAACGCAACCATAATTCTGTATTTTGACCAAGGACGTATGTATGAAATCTATCATACCATCCCGGATATTCACTTAAGTGCATCAACTTTGGAGGCCTATTCAAACTTCCCGTTTCACTTTCGCTTAGCAAAATGCTTTGAACACTTGGAGCTTGATTTGATACGAATGCCCATTGACCGGTAGATGTAGCATTAGCTTGCGAAGATACAGGTACGGAAGATTCGGCCCATGCAGGAGATGCAGGTAAGGGAATACCCCACATCGAATTCATTTTTGATCAAGAAAAAGAATACCTGAAAATCACAAACTTGTTAAACATAAACAGCCTAAGGATCGAAAGATCAACACTTGTTCGAAGGATCAACAGTGTTCGAAAGATCACTGTTGAGTTTCGAACAGAGATTTCGAAAGACTCTCCAATCGAAGGATCCTTGTCTTTCAAAAAAGAGCTGTGATTTCGAAAGACTCTCCAATCGAAGGATCCTTGTCTTTCGAAAAAGAACTGTAGACCGAAAGATGAATATTTTGAAAAGATTCCTTAAATCGAAGGATGAGTCACAGACTTCGAAGGATGCTCGAAAGATGATAATCTGTCGAACCTCCTTTGATCGAAAGATGGTCTTTCGATTTCGAAGGATATCCTTCGACCGATTCTGACACAGTTGACAAAGAGTGACAGGTTGGTGAAAAAGGTGATGGGTTGGTGAGATCTTTTGCAGAAAGTATGGTCAGACCATGATTTTCTGCATGCAAAACAGGTTTGAATACATAACATATAACCCAGAAACCGGTCACCGGAGAAGCCGGAATCTTGGTCGGAAATCACCAAACACTTCAAAAACAAGTTTTCAAGTTACCCAAACCTTCCCTTAACACACCCGATAAGTTTTGAACACGTTTTAACGACAAAAACAGCGATAAAAACACTGAAAACAGGAACAAAACCGAATGAGTTTTTGTCCAAAACACTCCAAAGCTTGTATAAAACCCGGTTTTTAACAAGGAAAAGAGCCACGGCTCTGATACCACTTGTAGGTCCCTCGGAGGTTGAGGTTTAACCTATTCCTTGTTATATCAAACACACTAGCGAGTGCGGAATCCAAGCTAGCATGCAAACCGGAATGAACAAGCAAGAACAAGCAAAAACACAAGACACACAATATTCACCGATTAACACCACTTGTATTAAACGTATGAAAGGTTCCGGTTACAAGCTCAATGTTTACAAATCAGTTTTGCAAACTCTCTAAGTGTGTGTGTTCTTGACAGAATGCTCTCAACAGAATGCTCTCTCAGTTTTCTCACGTGTCTAACTTGTAAGTGTCTAAACTGAAATGAACACACTACAAGGGTATTTATACCCGAACACAGCCTGGTCTGGTCGAAGAATCAGATAGATGATCGAAGGATCATCTATCGACTAGAAACAGCTCGAATGATCAGCATGTACCTCGAAGGATGGCATCTATCGAGGTCCATCCATCGAAGGTTATCTTTCGAGCTCATCGAAGGATATAATCAATCCTTCGATGACACATATCCTTCGACACACAACCAGCTTTCAAACAATATTCAAACTGTTTGGCCAAGTCAAACCGGAGGATGGTTGACTTGGTCAAACTTACAGGACTAACGAAGACAACGTTTTACATCGTTACAAAATACAGACAAAGTACAGACACAAGTGCACCAACAGGTTAGAGCGCAAACTATGCCCGAGTACAACGGGCATTGCACGTGGTATGGTCTTGAGTGAAAGATTACCACTACGCTTGATTTTATAGAGTGATAGTTGACCTATTTCTCATGTGAACTTGAAACGGTTATACTAAGGTTACTAAGGGTCGGAGAAGCTCTTTTATTTGGCAAAGAACAACATAGTATCACATGTAAGTTTCTAGACCCCTTTTTACATTATTGTCTTGGGATTGTGTGCATACTCACTATAGTTTTCAAAACAAACTATTATGTTTTCGAACATGATAGATTGTGATAAAGTTTGCTAAAGTAATTATAAAGTTTTAAAGTGCTAAAGTGGTTAATAGATAACATATAAAGTGTTCAAAGTATGTATATTGAATGACTTGTGGGGATGACTGCATGTTGCTGTGGGCACTTATGTTTTTTTGACGCACGTCCGGGAAAGCACATGTGTTGGTCCAACTTAAATTTAACATAACTTATAATACGTTTAGAGTTAGGTTATAAATTACGGTGGAAAAAAACCAGGACGAACATGACAAACAACCATAGTTGGTTTGCTCGACTCTTGAACCAAAATTCCTTCATCTAGAACCCCCTTTCCGTATTTCCTCCAACTATGATGGTCTTAATACATTCCTTTCGGATTGTAAAAACGTGTATATCATAAATTTTATTATTCAGTCATTTTTTATCATTTTATTTTAATTTAGATTTTTATATCTGATTTACAAAATTTGACCATTTCTGGAAAAAAAAGAGAATTTCCATGAAAAATGGATTGGGTGTAATAGTTCTATTCATTCGTAAAAGTAGTGTTTCTTAAATAGAATAAGTCAATGATTAAGAAAATGAGGTAAAAAAGTGTAATTATGATAAACGTAGAGTTGTATACTAAGTAAGACGAAAAATCAAGGTTACTACCATTTAACAACCATGAGATTAATTTTATAAGATAATTATGCTTAAAGGTTTAACTTATTATATTGAAGGTGGGGTAGGGATGGAACAATACTATGAATATGTCATCTTAAAAATTGTGTAAAATTACCATATTGGTCATCTAGTTTGCTTTATAATGTATTAACGATAACGGCTAAAGGATACTTTTTATGTCTAAAGTTAATGCTGGTGTCTAAAGTTACCTCCGAAGTCTCAAATAACGTCTAACGTCGTTGTCATACAAGTTAACACCGTGATCAAATGTGTAGGACCGAGTTTCGTGACCGAAACCGTGATTCGTGTGAGATCGGTTCAAGACGGGAGAGATTAGAGATGATAAACAAACAACTTTGTATTAATCCGGTAGTAAAACATTACAAATCGGCCCGATTAACAAGCTAACCGAACTAATACCAAAGAAGTATACATCCGGGGAGAGACCAAGTGGTGATCTCTCCCGGTGAGGACTTGAACCTCCTAAAAACTCCAAGTGTTGCAAATGGCAAGGGTTTTCTATTTATAGTCACACCCCTTGTCTTGCAAACACACACGGTCAACCGAATAACCCTCTCGTTTGACCACTTCAAACGAGCGGGTCTATACACGTTCGATAGACCGTTTCACTAACTATTACAAATTCAGCGTAAAATAAAACTAATCTATTCGACAAGCATCGGACACAAAATCTGCATCAACAAATTCCCCCTTGTCCGTTGCTGTCGAATGCTGAAAATGCAACTGCAATCGATCTTCAGTCAAGTATTCATCTTCTCTGTGTTAACAAATTCCCCCTTGACCGATGATCCAGGTAAGTAGTATCTTGATGCTCCTTGTATAATATTTCCCCCTTAAAGTACGCGTATCCGTGTTGGGTGTTGTGCAATTTCCTCACAAGGCTTAATTGACCGATCTTCCGCTGATCTTCCAATACTCCAACCGGCATTTTATAAGGGTTCCATTCTTTAAGAACTGCATCAAGTCTTGATCTGTCATAAGAACTTCATTTCATTCAAGCATACTACATTGATAGAGATTTCTGGTGAACTGTCTTCTGTAAACCGTCTTTGTGGAATCGACCAAGTAATGCACTTTAATCTTCAGCATCAACACTCAGGAAAGTCAGCTAGACCAAGTGTATCCCTTGCAAGCTCAACCAGCATGCTTAGTTGAACTACATCCAGATCTCATTGTCTCGCCTTTGTGAAGTTGACCACGTAATGCACTACGGATCTTCAGCATCAGTACTCAGGAAGTCAGCTAGACCAAGTACATAGTTTGCAAACTCAACGAATTGAGTTACCCCCAGATCCCTGTAAAATCCCAAAGAAACATCAAACCCAAAACTGAATCCTGCAGGTCTTCAGTCTTGAACTATCAGCTTTCATAAAGATTCCTCAGGTCTTCAGTGAACAGCGCTTTTGTAACTACTGTAGACTTTAGAAACCTGTATTTTTCCGTGCAAAACCCTTCACGCTGGCTGGAGAATTAATTAAAATCCTTAAATATGTGTATGTGCAAAACATTCCACGCCGAACCGTTTGTATCACCAGAAAATCACAAACTCTACCACCTGTGATTGCGTTTAGAAATTTACCGAAGAAATTCAACATTTGAAAATTTTTTTTTATCCCCCCATTTCTTTGGTAAAATCTCTAAACCTTAACAGATTCTCTCCACTTCAAAGAAACTGTCGTCAAATGTTCACCAATTCCCTCCACTAAGCGGAACTGTCGTCAATCTTCATTGAATGTTCTCGGTTCCGAAAAATCACGAAAACGACTTTCTTCTTTGCATATTCTAGTTGAATAAGAACGTCCCCTAGTACCCCGTAGGATCCGACTTGTATCCCTCCAAAGACTTTGTGAACTCGTTAGGACCGGTATTGACATTCTAGGTTCATTCATTCGTTACCAAATGCGAGAATATGACAATAAACAAAAAGATTTCTTCGTTGCATATTCTAGTTGATAAAGAAATTTCGCCTAGTACCCCGTAGGATCCGACTTGTATCCCTCCAAAGACTTTGTGAACTCGTTAGGACCGGTATTGACGTTCAAGGTTCATACGTTCGTTTTCAAATGCGAGAATATGACAATAAACAAAATGCTTTCGAACATTTACGAATAACCGATAACAACCATAAACATTGACGTGCGGAAGTGAACATACCGTTTTGTTTTTGGCCCATAATAGTCGCGTCACCATTTTTGACATTTGCATCGGTAACCGTGACTACCCCACATTTTTCAAAATATCATCATCTTTTGTTTTCATCATGCTGCATCATCCCGCGCGCTCCCAAAACCCGTATGAATTTTGACCTTGATATTTAGAAGCGCGATTCAAATCAACTCCGCAAATACCCGACCCCACTCTGTTCGCGACCCAAAAATATAATAAACTCAGCCCACTAATCAATCCATACTTGAACCCAAATATCCTTTTGACAGCCCACTTGAACAATGGCCCACCATACCTTGGCCCATTTGTTGAAGAATCACATGGCAGCCAATAAACCCCCAAAAGTCAAACATCCTAATTTTAATCAGCCGACAACTCCATCCCTTTTTTTTTTTTTTTTTTTTTTTAGACAAACCCATTAGAAGACCGAATCCTCTAAAATACTATGAATGATTCATGTGGTCCAATAGTAGGTAAACATTTGTCAAACTAATCCATTCAGCATTATGAAATCCAAATTAATATCCCACACATGAATCTTGGCCCACTTAAAATAAAACTCCAATTGCATTCTGAGCTGAGGATGCAGACATTAGCGTTACCAAAACTTGGGCCCCTTCATTTAATTTCAAGTTGTTAAAATGAGATATAAAATCACCAAAAGCCCAAGGAAATTTTAGTCCCATCCTTAGTAGGCCCAACACAACATAATCAATCACAGCCCACTTGTCGACTAAACATTTACGCTTCCTGGGATTTTTGTGCAATCTAATAATTCAAAATCAATTTCCATCACACACCCCAAGTGAGCCCAAAAGAAACCCTAGCTGCCAACAAAAAATAATGTCGACATTTCCTCTTCAGACTTCAAAAGTCATACACCATTATCATTCAAAGTCTCTCTCTTTCTTTTCGATACACAAAGAACCGCAGACAACTTTCAAGTCTCTCTCTCTTCGATACACAGATCAAACATCCAGCATCATTCAACAAATTTCAGTCAACAATTTCATCTTTCAAGTCCACTCTCGAAGAACAATCAGGTCTTCTTCTTCGATGATGAACAATCAGCACAGAATCCATGAAAATCGAAGGATTCCATTTAGACATCGAAGGATTGACACTTGACTCGAGAGATGTTATTTTCCTCGAAAGATGAAGGGCCTTATCGAAGGATCAACTTACGAAAGATCATAAATTTTGAAAGATATTTTGATCAATCGAAAGATCTGATCAACCGAAGGATGATCCTTCGAAAACTGTTGAGGGTTCCCACAAATATCTGGTATCTTTCGATCCAGATCTGGATCCTTCGACCCAAAGTCTCATCTTTCGAGCACCTTTTTCATCTTTCGGGGTATGAAGAAACCCTAGTTTCTTTAAGCAGCCGCCAAGAACATCAAGAACACAGCCTCTGTTCTTATGCAGATTTGACGAAAACATTGTATTTTTGATTTTTTTGATGATGATAACTTGATTATATAGGTGAAAAACATAAAACCCAACACTCGTTTCAGCACAGATCTGAATATTCGGGTCCAGATCTGAGTTTTTCTCATTTTCACCCAACTTTTAGATCTTGAACAAAAATCACGAAAATCACAGATCTAGAGCACATGTGATTTAGTAAACGGTTAGATTTACTAAATCGGGCACCATGGCTCTGATACCAATTGTAGGACCGTGTTTCGGGACCGAAACCGTGATTCGTGTGAGATCAGTTCAAGACGGGAGAGATTAGAGATGATAAACAAACAACTTCTTTGTATTAATCCGGTAGTAAAACATTACAAATCGGCCCGATTAACAAGCTAACCGAACTAATACCAAAGAAGTATACATCCGGGGAGAGACCAAGTGGTGATCTCTCCCGGTGAGGACTTGAACCTCCTAAAAACTCCAAGTGTTGCAAATGGCAAGGGTTTTCTATTTATAGTCACACCCCTTGTCTTGCAAACACACACGGTCAACCGAATAACCCTCTCGTTTGACCACTTCAAACGAGCGGGTCTATACACGTTCGATAGACCGTTTCACTAACTATTACAAATTCAGCGTAAAATAAAACTAATCTATTCGACAAGCATCGGACACAAAATCTGCATCAACAAAATGGTAAAGGGACAATGCCTTTGTGGCGTGTTAGTGGTTAAGCAACTACGTATAGTATAGTGTGCACATTACGGAATCCAACCGATAAGCTATTTTCCTTGCACGGGCAATGATTTTGAAAGGGTCGGGATCTTAGTCTACCCCATTTACTAAATTGATTTAATCCTTTCCAATGGGATGACTTCCAACATGACATGGTCTCCCACTTAAAATTCAATCTGTCTTCTTTTATCCGCGTAGGATTTTTGTTAGTCTTGAGCTATCTGTAAGCGAACTCTAACTTGATCAGTTTTTTTTTCATTAGTAGGCTTCACCACTTCATTATTGGCGAGCTCCCGCTTAATTAGCAGCTTTAAGCGGGCTTTAATTTTATTTGAAGAACAATGTTTTTTACATCGAAATAGCACTTAACCTTTTACTTTAAAAGATTTAAACGAACGCCAATTTTGTTGGGGGCAAATATTATATTGCTCGATTACTAGCCATAGGTTATAATTTATTTTTTATAAGAAAACTATGTATCTATGTATCTATTATCTTTAGATAAATTAAGTTAGTATTAACACATTTAGAGTTGTAGTGTTTTGAAGTCCAAGGACAAAAATATAAAATGTAGAGTTAAATACTTTCAAAATTGTTTGTTAGAGTGTAATCAAATGTATCTAGAGGTGGAGACATGAGTGATTGTTGGAGAGGGACTAAACTTTTAATTTTCTCTCATATACAAGTGTCATCCAATGGTGCACTGGTCTATGTGAGCAAAAGGGCCGTACATGTGTGTTCACATGTTTGAAGAAGGAACTAATAGTCGAAGAGAAAGGGAGATAGCCCACAAGTTTCGTCTTATTTAGTCCCCCCACGTCCTACCACAACTTAAACACAACAGTCCCACACCACCATCTCACTAGCTAGCTCGATCTTGAACTCCCTGCCCCCCTTTTTAAGTCACGAGAACCACTGTCCCTTTTTTTCCATTTCGAGAGAACGAAGTCTGAATATATAGGGATTGACAGAAGCACTGATAGAGAACTTTCAAAGAGGAGAGAGAGAGAGGGTGGGGACGAGACTCTCTAAAGATCTTGATCAGTCTTCAACTGAAGTGATCTTTTATGAATCTTCATAGCTTCAGTTCTCTCAGCTGAAGATGTTTTAGTGTTGTTGTAGTTGCGGTTTGATAGTTCTGTCGGTGTTATACATACAAACTTCTTTCTTTGTATCTCTGTCGGTGGTACCAACATGTATGTGTTGTATCATAGGCTTCACCCCACAATATATAATCTCTTTATCTGAACTATCACTCTCTTCTTCTTCAGTTGCACTTACTCACTGCACTATCATGTTTTCAGGAGAAACCCATTAGACCTCAACAATTTACCGGATGATTTCTCAAGAGATCAGGGCAAACAAACACTTGATGACTCGTCTTCTTCTGCCTCTGGTACCTTCTCCCCAACCAATAATTTTTATTGTTACATTTAAGTTTAGGAATGTAAACCCTAAAAGATAGTATGATTTTACTTTTAATAGCATGTTTAAAAGGGTTAACTTACACACTCACTAGATTCACTTGTTAATCTTCACCGAAAACGTAACGAGACTAGAACTCTGAACCACTCGTTACTACACACATTCATAGCGCTAGCTTAACAAGCACTTTCGTGTATGGTATAATGTTACTTTTAAAAGTATGTTTAGATGGAAGTATGGTTGCTATTTTCCAAGGATTAGGGTGACCCTTTTGGTAATTTGGATGGACTGTAGAGTAACAGTAATAATGAAGTAACATATGAGAAGTCCCATCCATCAATCTAAGGTTCTGAAATTGTTTTTTGTGTTTGTCATGGTATCTAGGAATCTACAGGAAAAATAAAAACGGCGCAAAGGATGAAAGTGGGAAGGTCTACGAGTGTGGGTTTTGTTCTCTCAAGTTCTGCAAGTCTCAAGCCCTTGGGGGACACATGAACCGCCATCGCCAAGGTCTCTCTCTCTAGACCCCCCTCACTCTCTCTCTACACACACATAAAACACATAGTAAGTGTGTGAAAAACGAGGTGAACTTTGCTAATAATTTGCCATGAAGCGTAGTCTTGTCAATCTTTTAGTTTCACCCTATCAATGACAAAAGTTATAATTTTACTATAATATTGTGCTACATGTTTCTTGAAAATATTTAACCTAATGTGTTTAATATTGGTCTCAGAAAGGGAGACAGAAGCACTAAACCATGCTCGTCAGTTGGTTTTTAGCAACGATAACCTTCTCCCCCCACTCCCTCACCAACTAGGGTATGCTATTTTTCTAGTTTCTTGCATAATATCATATCATAAATTCTATTAATAAGATATAAAAGCTATTGTTATTAATGATCCCTACACATAATATAATGTTTCATATTGATATTGTATTATGTAGTGGACAACCAATGGTACATGGAGGGTTTCATCATCAACAAGTTTATCCTACAAAACTATTTTCCGACACTTCCACCACCATTCTACCACCACAACCACCACCACATATGTACACTTCTTCGGCATCACGTCTCAATAACCCTTATCCAATGAATGATTACTTTGTGGGACATGTTTGCTCCGGCAATGCACCACCATTCACCCTCCAGAACATGAATGGCGCCACCGCACCACCACCGGAGAGTGCAAATAACTACACATGCATTGGTGCACCTGTTGGACAAAGCTTCACACTCTCCGAAGGAAGTGGTGGTAGAGAAATGTCACAATCCCCAGCCAGAAGATATCATCAAGATGGGTTCTAAAAATAATGATAATAATGATTTTATTTTGGATGATGTTAAAATCTTTCTATGCTTCTAACATGACAGAAGTGGAAGTATCATTTTCCTTTGTTTTTTTCGGTGTTTTTTTTTTTAATTAGTTATGTGGGTTTCTTAATTCTGGAGTAGGGGTTGTTGTGAAAATCTTGGTTTTGAGAGTGAGAGTATGAGCAGACTGAATGCAAGTGTTTGGTTGGATTTCAACTAGATATAGATTGAAGGTGTGTCTAAGAGATTGTAATTGGTGTGTTCTAAATGGAGGTGTGGCAGACAAGTTGGATATCAACTGGAAGACCCCAACCCCCTTTTGGATTTCAATTTTTATCTATCATTGCATGGGGATTGGCAATAAGTCCATTTCTGTGCTACTTCTTATTTTCAGTATTTTTTTTTTTTTTTTTTTTTTAATGTTTGGTTGAACTTACTGTTTTACATTAATGAAAGAATTAAATGTCTGGATATTACCCGTGGTTTGGCCTTTTTTCACCTTTAGTCTCTAACTTTTTTAAATTACAGCTATAGTCTCCAATTTTTTCAATTTCGTTCCCGGATAGTCTCTGGCGTAAATGGGAGTTAGTTTTCTCACTTAAGTTGGTGTGAAATGACCAAAATGCCCTTATTATTACCCAAAAGACATTTTATCATCTTCCGCACCAGCACAACTCCACCCGCCACGACCCTCTCACCACCTTATTTTATTCAACGATACACATTAAGCATTAACTATTATACACATTAAATTTTATAAAATACTCATAGTATCCTGCCGAGCTTCTCATCGACGGAGATGGACTCCTCCGACAAAACACTCAACTGTTCCAACCAGTACGGATGCTTCGGATCTCTAATGTCCCTCACAATATGTATCTATCAATCTAAAGTCAAAGATCACAATTACCTTACTACCAAATTATTACAATAAAAAAGCTGAAGATAACATTAGAAAGGATATCATAGATGTCAAGAGGATCAACGGCATTAGAGTGAAGATGAACATGATCTGGTCGGGTGATACTCTCTTTCTTTTCATGTACAATTGGATTTGCGTTTATTAAGCCCAGGGTCATTGCTGCTGCTGGTTGAATTGAGGATGGTTGATGTTTGTTTGTTGTTGTTTGAGAAGAAGGAAGGAAGACTAGTGGTTTTAAGTTCCAGTTTTGCCCCTCCAGAAACAAAACTGGGTACTTGTGCCCACAGATAATAAAGCCAATGGTGATGATGGCGGTGGTGGTGGTTGTGTCGGGGGTGGTTGTGGCAGTGGTGGCTGAGTGAAGTTGTGCTTGTGAAGAAGAAGATAAAATATCTTTTGGGGTTTTAATAATAAGCGTATTTTGGTCATTTCACACCAGCTTAACTGAGAAAAGTAACCCCCATCCATGCCAGAGACTATCCGGGAACAGAATTGAAAAAGTTAGAGACTAAAGCTGTAATTTTAGAAAGTTAGGAACTAAAGGTGAAAAAAGGCCAAATCACTGAGACTATCCAGGCATTTAACTCTTAATGAAATATAATCATGCATTGAAACTAGGGGTATAGTTGTTCATGAGTTATCGGTTTGTTAAAAACTTGATTTGAACTTAGCTTATACGAGCTTTAGCTTAAGTTTAATTTTAATTATATTGAAACACTTTTAACACTACGTCAAAAAAGGCCTACAGCCACACGAAAAAAGTGTGGCAATACGTCTTTCGCCACACTTTTTTTTCCAGCTCAAGTGTGACCAAAGGTCGAGTTATTGTAGGTATCATATGACCACATTCACGTTTAGTGGCTGTAGCAACTTAAAATTGTGGCTAAAGGGTACCACTTTTTCTTGCTGGAATCAGACATCCTTTACACTAAGTGTGGCTAAAGGGTAGCAGATGGCACATGAATTTACAGTAAGTTTGCCTGTTTGTATTATATAGTCACTTAAAAGTTCGGTTTAGCCACATCAATTAAAAGAAAACATGGCAAAAAAGGTTGTTGAAATCAAGCATTCCATCCATTAAGTGTGACTAAATGGTAGCAACAGCGACATGAATTCACTGTAGGGGCTAAAGGTGTTAAAAATGTAAGAATATAAAGGTTTAAGGGACCAGGGACTAAATGTGACAACTTCTGAAACTTGATGTGGGTTGTTGCGTCATGCGACAGACCCCCTCCTCGTTGTGGCGCGACGCGACGACCTACTTTTCACATAAACCTTGTGACACCTGTAGGTCCTTCTTCCTTGGCCACCACTCTTACCAACTTCATTCATAACTCGTCATTCAGGTTAAATCCATCCTATTCTCCACACTCTCACTCTTAACACACACTGTTTTATTTTCTCAGAATAGAACTTATTCTCACGCCGAAGCCCGGTTAAGAGGGAAACCCCCATATTCCCCTCTTAACGAGCTAACGGTGTCGCTGTTTTGCAGGATCCGTCATTTGGCGAGTAGCGAAGGAGATTGAACCCACAAAAGAGACGAACAAGCTAGTTTCACCTCAGGTGTTAACCAGTGTTTCATCAAACACTTTTTAAAAATATAGTTTTGTTGTGGATACTAATTTTTTTTTGAACGACAAATATGGATCCTTGACGGACTACTGGAGTATTATTGTGTCACCAGCGGAACCACTCGATCATATCCATCTCCACTAGGCAAATATGCCTATACACCAATTCAGGAAGAAACCCATTAAATATGGGAAAACCCCCTTGTAGGTATCGAACCCAGGACCTAATGGTCGCAAAGTCTTTTCCCACCCCGAATATGCCACTAGACTATAAAACCATTGACATTTGTAGATACTAATTAAACTTTAAAGATGCAAAAAAACATCTTAATTATACCACTCCATTATGCAAAAAAACCCAGGACCTAACGGTGCCGTTATTCTGCCGGTTTTATTCCGACTGGCGTTTTTAAGTTACAAAGACAGAGTAGAAAAAGAAAGTTATTAGGTTTCAATTTGTTATTTGTTCTTTCAGCCGTCAAACCACTCCATTAGGCCGTACAACCCAAGAACATCAAGAACCACTGTACACCGCCGGCTGAAGGATAAAAACTAGGGTTTGAAGCTTTTGTTAGTGTGTTGTTAAAGAATTGAAAAGAAGGTGGAGGCACATTTTGTCTGTAGTAAATATTAGGCTTTCTCTTGAGTGGTCTTGTTATAGCAAAAAAAAAAAAAAAAAAAAAAAAAAAAAAAAAACAGGGTAATAAATAAAAAATTAATTAAATTATTTATATTGCATCGGGTTAAAAAAAAAAAAAAACCTCATCAAAGATTTTAATACTACTACCATGAGCTAACGGGTTACGTGGGGTTCCATTTAGAGGGTGGGCAACTAGCGGTTGCTGCCCTTCTTTTATATATATAACGGTTTTCCACTCCCACAACTCATCTCGAGTTCGGCTTACCGCTTGTGTGTTTTCTCTAAAACGGCATCTTAAATACGCGTATGGCTCCTACGAGGAGGGGAAGGGATGTTAAGTCGGGAGGGCCCGTGTAGGGTTCTGCTAGTGGACTAAGGACGTGTCCTTTCAAACTTTTTCACGAATGTAAAGATGGAAAGCCGGGGTCTGTGGGTTTTTTTCGCCTGCTTGAACACATGCAAAGCACCCACTTCAAGACTGAAAACCGAAAGCTAACTTTGAAGGAGGCTATCTCCAGGGACTTGGACCTCTTTTTGGACGTTGGGGAAGTTCTTAAATCAGGGGATAAATGGTTGCGTGCCCGTTGCATGGCAATGCATGATGATGAGGTCGTGTCGTTTGCCATGGTCTCGGGGGACGTGGAAGATTTCGTCGTTGGGATCCGGAAACCATGTCAAGTGGTGGTTGACACAAACCCACGTCACTTAGCAAGGCTCGGGGGTGGTGTTAACCTCCTTGAGCGGGTTTTTTCCCTCTCTGTTCAGACTGTTAAAAGCATTCCTCCCAGTTGTCGGCTGATGTTTGCTCAGGTTTTAAAAGGGGCTTTGCGCAAAGTGGTTACCTCACCAGGATCGGTCGACAATTGGGTCCAATTATTTTTGCTACCGCGTTGCACCTTACGAGTGGTCAGACCATCCTCCCGACAAGAACGACGATCAGGGAACAGGAAATCTCTGCAGTGTAATAACATCCTACATGCGCTTACAGTTTGGAAAGATGGGTCTGGTTTTGATGATTTGCTCTCGTCCCTATTAGATAGCGTGGGGAGGCGGGGCCTCCTAGGGGAGAATGCAGGAAGGAGGGAGACAGAGACAGGGACCCTAATATTA